>JAJJWW010015146.1:0-120372 GCA_023531295.1 Papaver armeniacum
GGTTTGTCCTTCTTTGCGTCTTTGGAGGAGCTGAAGTATGCTTGTTCGGGGTTTGACCTTGCGCTTGCTCCCTTCGCAACAACGTTTGTGAGGGTTGCAGGTTGTATTGCTTGTTGATCGGACGTCGCTTCCTAGAGTATCTCGCGATTCTTGGTCTTTGTAGGTTTTGCTCTTTCCAATAGAGCAGGTGCAGTGGTTGCTTGATCTCTTGGCAGCTTCATGAAGCTACAAAAAGTCTCGGAATCGAAGATTTTCCAGTAGAGCCTCGTTTGGGAGCATGTCGTTGATGCACAAATCTCCCAGCTGTTGCTCCGTGACATTTGGGTCATGAAAATCCAAGGCCTGGACTCTGAATCTCTTCACGTAATCATTTGGATTTTCATGACCCTGCGAAACATTCTTCCAAGACGGAGAGAGTGACTTTGCTCGACACGAAGAAGTACTTTACGTAGAAGGCATTAATCATTTATCCCCAATTTTTAATAGTCCCCGGTGCGATGTTGTTGTACCAGGTGTATGCCCTGCCTTTCAAGGATTTTGAAAATTCCTTGAGACGAACAACGTGGTTGTGTTCATGTTCTCCCAAGGCTTCGAAACTTGAGAGACATGTTCTCAAGCACTGCCGGTTCCATCATACGGGGTGAAATTTGGAGAGGTATAACCTTTCGGAAGAGGGATCCTTTGCGTAGCAGTAGGATAAGTAGGCTAGTGACGATGGACATGTGATGTCTTGTCCTTTCCACGGTTCTCCAGAAGGCACTCCAAATCTTCCCGAGTAATGAAATTTGATGATTCTTTTTCTTTGACAAATAAATGCAGACTTCATGGATTTCGTCGTCAGTCCACTGTATGAATTGGGATTACTTCAGGATCAGCATCTGAGGATTTCTCCTTTTCTTTCCCCTTTCCTTGAGTTTTCTCTGACATTGTATCAGTGGGAGCTTTCAGTTGATTAAATAGCTCCTTCTATGTCGTAGCCATATCGGTTTGATTTTTTGCAAGAGTCTCTTGCACTTTGATGAGATTGGCAATGGTGGGTGGTGGGTTTCCTCTGACTTCCTCAGGGTGTCGGCCGAACAGAGGATGACCTTCCGTGTTAGCGTGAGGAGGAGTAATGTCACCACCATCAATGTTATTGGAGGCCGGAATTGTTTTCGGGATATCTTAATTGTCATTGTTGTTGTTGTTGCTAGTGCTAGCGCCGTTTGTGTTGGAACCTATAACTAACCCAGACCTAAGACCACCCATCTTGTGAAATCGTGAGATTGCAACCAAGAGATTAATCTCCCACTGTGATCGCCAATCTGTAGATGGGGAAAAACGATTTGCTGGTTTTTACGGAATTGAAGAGTCGACCGTGTGGAGACTCCTTGAACCAAGCGAAATGTTGAACCTCACACAGATGCACTGCAAGAAGGGAGTGCTTTAAGTTCGAGAGATCAATCTGTAAGACTCCGGCCTAAACCAAGAACAATGGTCGTTCCAGAGTCAATTCGGTCACAAGAGAGGATGGGTTGATCCGCAGGAGGGAAGCCGAGAAATGCGTGAGATCAATGGTGATCCGAGATTGTAGGTGTGTTGTGAATTCAGCGTAAGAATGCTCTGAATGATTGAATTTTTGCTCAATCGAGAGTGAATGCTCGACGATGAGTTCGTGTAGACGAAAGATTGTATGTATGAACTTGCCGAGAATTCCTTGTTTAGACGAATGTTCGAGTGTTCGAATCTTGTCCTTTCAATCAGGATTCAGAGACATTTTATAATATCGGAGTTGAAAACACCATGATTCTATGAAGTGTGACAGCTTCTTTGGAATCGAGAGAGTGGGAAGTGGGAAATCGTGTTAAAACGATTTTGCTCATCGTGCGGAGACTTGGTTAATTTTCCACCCACTACTTTGTTTGAATCTTCCAACCGATTGCACGACTTGCTCACATTCTCATCGTGGGTGAACACACGTGCCATAGACCGCTAGACCAAAACCCTAGTTAATATCCCCCCATGTGACACGATTGATATCTCGTGATTATGGAGTCAGTTGCTGACTTTGTGGGACGATGAGTCCATGTATTGTTGAATTGAACATATTTTGCAAATGTTCTGAAATTCATGAATCAAATATGTCTGCTGAGACGAGGTATTATTATGTTGATTACCTAAGACGAGCAAACTGTGTTGCTGAATTGTCGAATAATATTGATAGTTGAACCAATATTCTTGAATCTGAGCAAATATTGCTGGTTCGAGCAAATATTGCCGGTTTGAGCGAATGTTGCTCATTTGATGAATTGCTTGTAGCGGGACCAAATAAAATATTAATTTAAGATACTGACTGCTGGGTCGAGTAAAATAAATAAAAATGTTGATCATGGAATCAACATAAAATTATTAGAGTATTTGAATCTGCTCAAAATCATGTTTCTGCAGAGCTCTGGATTCAAAACCCTAATTTTACTAAAATGATGATTTATTGCAAATCAATCTGCAGAGTGAAGCAGGGACCGGCTACATGGGATGACGAGTCCACTATGTCCGCCCAGATGTTCGAATGAGCAAAATACCAAAGTCTCTTGAGGACCAGTTGGTGAAAGAATGATTAAATGCGGGTTCAATCATTTATTGAAATAATGCTCGTGTGAGCGACAAATAATAAAACCTAGCCATGAAGAGATGAGGAACCGACCAAGAGGTCACGAGACCGGCTCTTGGTGGCCGTGGGACCAATGGATGGTCGTTCAAGAAAACTCTTAATTGTTTGGAAGAAGTTTGAACCTAATATGAGCAATTGAGCAAATTAGGTTAAAATCATTAAAACATGTGGGACCGGCTATTTGCAGGCCTTAGAGCCACCCTTGGTCCGTCAAGGGGATGTGCTTGTGTCACCATAGTGTCCGTGTCTCAGTCCTAAGAGTTTCAGTATTTTCCGATGCGCATTTGAGCAACATTCTGAGAAAATATGCAGAATCCAGGGTTTTTGCTGAAACTAGGAAAATACATGAGATGATGAAAAATAATAAATGAAACAGGGAATTGCAAGGTGTGGGACCGGCCACGGCTAGGGCATGGCCGGCCGGCTAACAAGCAAGGTCCCACACTTTCCCAGTTTTATTTGACTTTATGTATTTTCTCTGATTTGAGGGAAATTCCATGAAACTGGAGAGTTTGCTGAAATTAGGGAATTTCCATGAGATGAGAGAGATAAAATAATAATAAAATAGGGAATGGTGGAGTGTGGGACCGGCAATGGCCAAGGCATGGCCGGACGGCCAATGGGCACGGTCCCAGAGCACTCTTCCCAATTTTATGTAATTTTCATGATTTTAGGAATTTTTCATAAAATCAGAGAGATTTGTTGAAACCAAGGTATTTTGTTGAAATCAGGGAGTTTTCATGGAATCAGGAAACTAAAACAACAAATAATAATAAAATAATAGGCATGTGGGACCGGCTAGGGCATGGCCGGACGGTTAGAGCCCGGTCCTACGAGTTTTCCTAATTTTATAATATTTTTCATGATTTTATAAAAAATTCATAAAATTAGGTATTTTTCATGGTTTTAGGAAAATTCATGAAATCAAGGAATTTTCATAATTTGAGAGAAATAATAAAACAATGGGACGTGAGGTGTGGGACCGGCCACGGCTAGGGCATGGCCGGCCAGCTAGAGCCCGGTCCCACGAGTTTTCCTAATTTTATAATATTTTTCATGATTTTAGAGAAAATTCATAAAATTAGGGAATTTTCATGGTTTTAGGGAAAATTCATGGAATCAGAAAATTTTCATAATTTGAGAGAAATAATAAAACAATGGGACGTGAGGTGTCGCACCGGCCACGGCTAGGGCATGGCCGGCCGGCTGGTGCTCGGTCCCGCGACACCTTTCCCTAATTTTATTATTTCTTTGATAAAATCATGAGATTAGAGAATTTCCTTGAAACGAAGGAGATTTGCTCGAACGAGAGAATTTTCACAAGATCAGGGAAAAATAATAAAATATGACAAAATATAAAATTGGGCGCAGGACTGGTCACGACATGACCGGCCAGCTGATGAGCCCAGTCTCCTGATGAGCCCAGCTGATGAGCCCAGTCCCCTGGCACCTATGCATCTTTTGAAGGTTCTTGGTTCAACCTCGTTAAAGTTTGAAATTCATCAAAGTACTTTGATGATGCAATGTCCGTCAAATCTTCTGGATCAGAACTTTCTTCGTTGGAGAGATGTGTAACAAACTTTGTAAGTACCCATCTTTTTAGCGTGGATCCACGCTCATATGAAGGACATGTCACATCCTGGATCTTCCTGATTATGTGAAATTGGTTTCTGTCCAGGTTGAACTTATGTTCACTTTGAGAGTGATGTAGCCATAAGTATTTCCGAGCGCTCCTTCAAGGTCTCTGATTGAGATGGGAGCATGAGTAGCTTCTTGTCGAGTGATGCATGTGGATCCGATAGTTTTCAGTGGAATGTTGTTGATGCCGGTGCCAGCATCGATCAACGTTCTTCCAAATCCGTTTCTTTTGACTGTGGTAAGCAGTCCCCAGTCGTACATCTCTTGGTCTATGGCTGAAGGTTCTGGAGATACTTCTGGAATCAATAGGCGTTTTCCAGAAACTATGTGGTTCAAAGCCGTGAACATGTCTCATCTTTGCGCTTTCGACAGATAGAGTAATTCACAGACATGCTCTATCAATGACTGAACTGCTTCTTTGACTGGTGCTTCAGAAATGGAGAAGGTCCTGACCGGGAGGGGATCTCTGTGCACTCACTCAGCCCCCAGATTAAGTTCTCCTGACTCAACCTTTTCTATGAATATGCGTTTCAAGACTTTGCAGCTACTTGTGGGATGATTGACGAACCTGTGGAAGCGGCAGTAACGAGGATTTTTCATGTCTTCCTCAGTTGGGTCTCTCCTGACATATGGCAATTTGATTGCACCATCTTGGATCCAGACATATAATAGTTCGAGAACTTCTCCAATGGGGAGAGAAAAGTCAGGTGCATCTTGATCAGGAGTCTTTGTATGCTGTCCAGGAGCCCGTGCCTCTGGTTTGTCCTTCTTTTGCGTCTTTGGAGGAGCTGAAGTATGCTTGTTCGGGGTTTCATCATTGTTCTTGCTCCCTTCTGCAATAGCGTTTGTGGAGGGTTGCAGGTTGTATTGCTTGTTGATCAGACGTCTGCTTCCTAGAGTATCTCGCGATTCTTCAGTCTTTGTAGGTTTTGCTCTTTCCAATAGAGAAGGTGCAGTGGTTGCAGATCTCTTCGCGGCTTCATGAAGCTCTGAAAAAGTCTGGAATCGAAGATTTTCCAGTAGAGCCCTGTAGACTGGGAGCATGTCGTTGATGCACAAATCTACCAGCTGTTGCTCCGTGACATTTGGGTCATGAAAATCCAAGGCATGGACTCTGAATCTCTTCACGTAATCATTGGGATTTTCACTGACCCTCTGAAACATTCTTTCAAGATCGGAGAGAGTGACTTGCTCTGACACGAAGAAGTACTTTTTGTAGAAGGCATTAATCATTTATCCCCAATTGTTAATAGTCCCTAGTGCGATGTTGTTGTACCAGGTGTATGCCCTGCCTTTCAAGGATTTTGAAAATTCCTTGAGACGAACAACGTGGTTGTGTTCAT
Source organism: Papaver armeniacum (assembly GCA_023531295.1). Taxonomy (NCBI): domain Eukaryota; kingdom Viridiplantae; phylum Streptophyta; class Magnoliopsida; order Ranunculales; family Papaveraceae; genus Papaver; species Papaver armeniacum. The sequence continues at coordinate 5,632 of JAJJWW010015146.1, forward strand.
GTTCTCCCAAGGATTCCAGGAAACGAGAGACATGTTCTCGAGCATTGCCAGTTCCATCATACAGTGTGAAAGTTGGAGAGGTATAACCTTTCGGAAGAGGGATCCTTTGCGTAGCGGCAGGATAAGGAGGCTAGTGACGATGGACATGTGATGTCTTTTCCTTTCCACGGTTCTCCAGAAGGCGCTCCAAATCTTCCCGAGTAATGAAATTTGATGATTCTTTTTGCTTGACAAATAAATCTGCAGCTTTGCGGATTTCGTCGTCGTCCACTGTATGAATTGGGATTACTTCAGGATCAACATCTGAGGATTTCTCCTTTTCTTTCCCCTTTCCTTGAGTTTTCTCTGACATTGTATCAGTGGGAGCTTTCAGTTGATTAAATAGCTCCTTCTGTGCCGTAGCCATATCGGTTTGATTTTTTGCAAGAGTCTCTTGCACTTTGATGAGATCGGCAATGGTGGGTGGTGGGTTTCCTCTGACTTCCTCAGGGTGTCGGCCAAACAGAGGATGACCTTCCGTGTTAGCGTGAGGAGGAGTAATGTCACCACCGTCAATGTTATTAGAGGCCGGAATTATTTCCGGGATATCTTCATTGTCGTTGTTGCTAGTGCTAGCGTCGTTTGTGTTGGAACCTGTAACTAACCCAGACCTAAGACCATCCATCTTGTGAAATCGTGAGATTGCAACCGAGAGATTAATCTCCCGCTGTGGTCGCCAATCTGTAGATGGGGAAAAACGATTTCTTTGGTTTTTTACGGAATTGAAGAGTCGGCCCGTGTGGAGACTCCTTGAACCGAGCGAAATGTTGAACCTCACACAGGTGCACTGCAAGAAGGGAGTGCTTTAAGTTCGAGAGATCAATCTGTAAGACTCCGGCCTTAACCAAGATCAATGGTCGTTCCAGAGTCAATTCGGTCACAAGAGAGGATGGGTTGATCTGTAGGAGGGAAGCTGAGAAATGCGTGAGATCAATGGTGATCTGAGATTGTAGGTGTGTTGTGAATTTAGCGTAAGAATGCCCTGAATGATTGAATTTTTGCTCAATTGAGAGTGAATGCTCAGACGATGAGTTCGTGTAGACGAAAGATTGTATGTATGAACTTGCCGAGAATTCCTTGTTTAGACGAATGTTCGAGTGTTCGAATCTTGTCCTTTCAATCAGGATTCAGAGACATTTTATAATGCCGGAGTTGAAAACACCATGATCCCATGAAGTGTGACAGTTATTTGGAATCGAGAGTGGGAAGTGGGAAATCGTGTTAAAACCAGTTGCTCATCGTGCGGAGACTTGGTTAATTTTCCACCCACTACTTTGCTGACTCTTCCAACTGATTGCACGACTTGCTCACATTCTCATCGTGGGTGAACACACGTGCCATAGACCGCTAGACCAAAACCCTAGTTAATATCCCCCCATGTGACACGATTGATATCTCGTGATTATGGAGTCAGTTGCTAACTTTGTGGGACGATGAGTCCATGTATTGTTGAATTGAACATATTTTGCAAATGTTCTGAAATTCATGAATCAAATATGTCCTGCTTTGAGACAAGGTATTATTATGTTGATTACCTAAGACGAGCAAACTGTGTTGCTGAATTGTCGAATAATATTGATAGTTGAACCAATATTCTTGAATCTGAGCAAATATTGCTGGTTCGAGCAAATATTGCCGGTTTGAGCGAATGTTGCTCATTTGATGAATTGCTTGTAGCGGGACCAAATAAAATATTAATTTAAGATACTGACTGCTGGGTCGAGTAAAATAAATAAAAATGTTTATCATGGAATCAACATAAAGTTATTATAGTAGTTGAATCTGCTCAAAATCATGTTTCTGCAGAGCTCTGGATTCAAAACCCTAATTTTACTGAAATGGTGATTTATTGCAAATCAATCTGCAGAGTGACGCAGGGACCGGCTACATGGGATAACGAGTCCACTATGTACGCCCAGATGTTCGAATGAGCAAAATACCAAAGTCTCTTGAGGACCAGTTGGTGAAAGAATGATTAAATGCTGGTTCAATCATTTATTGAAATAATGCTCGTGTGAGCGACAAATAATAAAACCTAGCCATGAAGAGATGAGGAACCGACCAAGAGGTCACGAGACCGGCTCTTGGTGGCCGTGGGACCAATGGATGGTCGTTCAAGTAAACTCTTAATTGTTTGGAAGAAGTTTGAACCTAATATGAGCAATTGAGCAAATTAGGTTAAAATCATTAAAACATGTGGGACCGGCTGTTTGCAGGCCTTAGAGCCACCCTTGGTCGGTCAAGGGGATGTGCTCGTGTCTCAGCCCTAAGAGTTTCAGTATTTTCCGATGCGCATTTGAGCAACATTCTGAGAAAATATGCAGAATCCAGGGTTTTTGCTGAAACTAGGAAAATACATGAGATGATGAAAAATAATAAATGAAACAGGGAATTGCAAGGTGTGGGACCGGCCACGGCTAGGGCATGGCCGGCCGGCTAACTAGCACGGTCCCACACTTTCCTAGTTTTATGTGACTTTATGTATTTTCTCTGATTTGAGGGAAATTCCATGAAACTGGAGAGTTTGCTGAAATTAGGGAATTTCCATGAGATGAGAGAGATAAAATTATAATAAAATAGGGAATGGTGAAGTGTGGGACCGGCAATGGCCAAGGCATGGCCGGACGGCCAATGGGCACGGTCCCAGAGCACTCTTCCCAATTTTATGTAATTTTCATGATTTTAGGAATTTTTCATAAAATCAGAGAGATATGTTGAAACCAAGGTATTTTGTTGAAATCAGAGAGTTTTCATGGAATCAGGAAACTAAATCAACAAATAATAATAAAATAATAGGCATGTGGGACCGGCTAGGGCATGGCCGGACGGTTAGAGCCCGGTCCCACGAGTTTTCCTAATTTTATAATATTTTTCATGATTTTATAGAAAATTCATAAAATTAGGGATTTTTCATGGTTTTAGGAAAATTCATGAAATCAAGGAATTTTCATAATTTGAGAGAAATAATAAAACAATGGGACGTGAGGTGTGGGACCGGCCACGGCTAGGGCATGGCCGGCCGGCTGGAGCCCGGTCCCACGAGTTTTCCTAATTTTATAATATTTTTCATGATTTTAGAGAAAATTCATAAAATTAGGGAATTTTCATGGTTTTAGGGAAAATTCATGGAATCAGGAAATTTTCATAATTTGAGAGAAATAATAAAACAATGGGACGTGAGGTGTGGCACCGGCCACGGCTAGGGCATGGTCGGCCGGTTGGTGCTCGGTCCCGCGACACCTTTCCCTAATTTTATTATTTCTTTGATAAAATCATGAGATTAGAGAATTTCCTTGAAACGAAGGAGATTTGCTCGAACGAGAGAATTTTCACGAGATCAGGGAAAAATAATAAAATATGACAAAATATAAAATTGGGTGCGGGACTGGTCACGGCATGACCGGCCAGCTGATGAGCCCAGTCCCCTGGCACCTTTGCTAATATTTTATTATTATTATTTTTCCTTCCTATTTTGCATAGGTTCATTGTTCATTCATTTTTTTGAAATGCTCGTTTGCGCATTCAAATGCTGGTCTGTGCATTACTGCTAAGTACACTTGCACCATTTTAGTCAGGGCTTATTCGATGCTCAGATGCCTGTTTCGTTGAATATTTATCACTAACCCGTGGAATTCTGCTAGGAAGAACCACGAATTGAAGTGACGAAATATAACGAAGAATCGTAGAATATTGCTGGATATTCAGGCACTTAGAGATAATTAACTGATGGCTCTATACTAGCAGGGCTTCATATCTAGGAGCATTAATTATCTGAGAGTTGAGCAATATGAACTTGCTGGAATGTCATATTCCTATTGTATAGTCAGGGAAAACATGGTTGGATCCTGAAGACCTTATTGCTCTATACTAGAAGACATGCTGTCTAGGAGCCGTCGAATCTTGCGATTCTTTACAGTATGAGATGTGCCGTGGTCTCAGCTGGGAGACTACACATCTACATCTTCTCTGAGAGACTTTCTTGATCAGAGGTTTTATGGCATGAGCTTTCACTCTTAGAGACATGAGTCTCAATACTCATCTGATTGCCGGATCCGGAGTAATTGCTGAAATTGCTCAGTATTCATGAGATGTGCCGTGGCCTCAGCTGGGAGACTACATATATACATATACTATGAGAGACAGCCTTCTCAGTCAGAGATTTATGGCATGAGCTTTCATGCTTTAATGAGAGACATGGGCCTCAATACTCATCCGATTGCCGGATCCAGAGTATAGTTTTACAATTTTACCCTTTTTCGAAAATCCACCATCTACAAGTTTACAAGAACACAATTGAAGCAAAATCGGTTTGATTTACTCGAACATTATAGCCACGGTTTGCAAAGAATGCATTCCTTATTATATAAATGTATTAGTTCATGTCACAACCGATTTTAGAACTTTAACCACTCAAGTATGCAAATGGGTACGGAAACTTAAGTAGCCGGACCAAGTTTGGTTTCACCAGTATGCGAACGGGTACCCATACCTCCAAACCCAGCAGAAATTCCCGGACCTGAACCTTACGCCAGCACGCGTATAGGTACGTGTACTTAGGTTCCCGGACTTCACAAACCAACATGTACGCATACTATGGTTCCCGGACATGGATTACATATATGCAAGAGTGCATAACATGTTTATAATACAATGTTGGTTAAGTGTTCTAAACTCTATTTCAATCATTCAAACTTTGTTAGAGGATGACAATAGCCGTTTTCACACACTATTAGCATCAAAGCAATTTTCAAGTTATTGAAATAATCATAACGAAACATTCCAAGTCTACACCAAATGATTGTATCACACAAACCATGTAAGATGTTACTCGGCAATTTTCACATGATCATCTTTTGACTTTCGTCAAGAATATAAGATAAACTTGGTTGAAGCGACAACTTACCAACACATATTTCGAGAAATATGTAAGCGAGTTAAACTCAGCTCGAAATATCAAATGTGCATAATAGAAAACTATATAGCACTACGACTTTTGTCTCAATATAGGAGATATAGTAGAAATAGACTTTCTAAGTGATATATGAGTTTTAGTCTCCACATACCTTTTGTTGATAAAGTTCTACAAGCTCTCCTTAGTAGTTCTTCGTCTTCAATTGATGAACGATGTGAAGTCTAATGCTCAACTACACAATCTATCCTAGTCTGAGACATCACTATAAGTAGACTAGAAATCAAGACTTATAGTTTTGATCACTAACATTGAAAAACAAGCTTGAGATAGCAACGCTTACGAGTTCGACCAAAGAGTGCTCTAACAATCTCCCCCTTTGTCAATTTTAGTGACAAAACTATCAATACATATGGATACAAAATAAATAAACTTTGTATCTTCTCATCCAAATGCTTGATATCCTTGGTTCTTCAACATTACTCGAAATCTTCGTCACTTCCAAGTACTCTAGTGATTCTAAACGTGTTCAACTCAGTATCATAGTTGTTGAAGATCCGTAGCTATAATAACAAGAAAACAGTAGTTCTCAATCATTGTTATACAGTGTCATAGTATTATTACACAACATCAAAGTCCAATTGTATCAGAACTTTGACAACAATACTATGGTGATATATATCACTCCCCCTTCGAAATGTGTTCTCACAATGAAAACCACTCCCCGTTACATAATGATCCGTAAACCATATGTATTTGTAGTATGAACTACACATTAATTCTTCCCCTTTTTGTCAATATAAATTGGCAAAGGTACGAAAACTAGTGGGATCCTCATGAAATTTTCATAGAGATACTTCATGACCAAAAGAGAACAACATACCAACTTGTTTCGATGATTTCACATAGTCGAAACTTAGTGTATTCATCAAGGAGTTTATAAATATACAAGATAACTCCTACAATATTCCACAGTTGCACTCCCCACAAAGATTTGGTAATTAAGCACAAGTTCAATTAAGATCTCTCCCCCATAAAATGTCATTCCCGAAAGAACAACAAGAGCGACCTTACTTCCACAAGAAAAGAAGGATTTCTTTGGACATTAACAAATCACATGAAACATGAATTTGTATCCAAAAATCTCAGTTGAATTAACCACAAGGAAAATGATCAATTCAATTGGTCATGCTCAACATAAGAGAACTTACGGAGCCGCACAGCACATACACAAAGATGTGGATCAGGGAAAGACCAATACTGCGGAATAATAAAAGATTCATTCAATTTTTCATCATTATTTGCACAATGACATATAATAGACTTAACATTTGTAAACAAAAATTCATCCTATCTTTCATCAATATTTGCATAATGACATAATAGGCTTAACTTTTGTAGTCAAAAGTTCATTCTATCTTTTATTATTACTTTCATACCGACATATAATAGAGTTAACTTTTGAAAAAATATGGGATGGTCAAGGTTCACGGACGTAAACAACATATCCCGTAACAATTTGCAATATATAAAACCATAAAGATTAATAATGCAAAAATCATCTTCCAAATAACTTAGAATTTAAATAAATAAATCTAAAAACATTGCAAGATGAGAACATAGGAAATAGCTATGGGTACTCACAATAATGGCTATTCCAAACCCTAGTTCCCCTTCTTAAAAACACAAGAATAAATTCTCATAAGAAGTTTCCTAGACAATTATTGAAAATAAACAACTTCCATAAAACATTTCACTTACTATGAATACTCTTCTCATATTCCCTATATTCGTCAAGCTCATCTTCAATTAGACCAATCCTGGATTCAAGGTTATCCATCTTTTCTTCAAGTCTTTTGGAAGAAGATTCAAGTTCAGTCTTCAGGGCACTTACTTATACCAAGACGAGATTCATGGTTAAAGAGAGCTTATCAAAAGGAGAGACAGAGGGATTCCCATCAAGGGAGGAATCACGTTTGTCAGAGTACATCTCACTATCAGAATAATCAGAACGAATCTTCTTATAAGGAAAAAGAACAGTCCAGACATCACTTTCTTTGCTTGAAAGACTTGATGAGGACATGATAGAAGAGATAAATGAAATGCTCTCACTTAGGAGAAATCTTCATCTTAAAAAGAAAGAAGATAGGGGATAAATTTCCAAAAAGACCTTTGACCAAAACCCTAACATAATTTGGTTATCCCCAAGAAAAGGTTTTACAGGAAAAAATCGTTTAAGTATAGAAACGGTTCTTGACTCAATAAACAAAAAGAGCCACAAACAAAAAAGAACAGAAACACACTAGAGAAACAACATAAATATTTCACCACAACCCTCTTGAAGATATTATGGTTCTTGTCCAAGAGAGAAAATAACAAGAACCATCTTAAACCTTATTACAGATTGTAATATCTCCAATCCAAGGCAGGATTGGGTGGTTTCTTATGAGGGGAAGAAGTATTTGTTATTCCTTATTTCTGTCGTGTCTTCATGAGAGAAGAGTTATGTGCATCATTCTTTATTTTCAGCACAGTTTTGAATACCTTGTTTGTTGATTCTCGTAAACTATGAATGACTTTGGAAATCTCTTTTGAAAGAGATGAAGGTTTCTTAGGAGATTTCCTTTTCATCTTCTGAAAACAAGGTTTAATAGTTGAGAGATTTTCTTGATACCTTATGCACATTGTATCTAAATGATCCTAATTTCTACACAAGAGAACCAAACCATTTGGTATGTCCTTGTATTTCTCCATATCATCAGAGAGATTTGAGAATGATATAGATTCAGGAATAGCTTGCTGAAAATGCCTAGAAGAGTTAATCGAAGAGGTTCGATGTATCTTAGTAGGATCATAATTGCGAGAGACAGCAATTTCTTGTCTTAAACTACGCAGTTGACATTCCAGATTATCAATCCTTTTAATTAAGGCTTCCTTTTCTAGTTGAAACTCTTCTGGAGAAGTAAGATTGTATGTCCTGGAATAATCAGGATTGTTAGGAGGACAAGTGTGATTATCAGCAAGGAAGTTAAGAGAACCTTCACAGATATTTTCCTTAGGACAGTAGTCAAGAGTATCCATCCATGCTTTAATTAACTCACTAAACTCCTCATCAGAACATTTGGAAGTATCATGGACACTTCTATAGCACTTGGAACAAGTTTCATTATCATAGTTTTTCTGAACTAATCTATCCCTTTTATTGATTGAATGATCTTTCTTTTGAGACTTTCTTTTACTCTGTCTGAGAGACTTCTTTAACTCTGTCTGAGAGACTTTCTTTTACTCTGCCTGAGAGACTTTCTTTGTGCAATTGATTCCCTTAGCTGACGCCACACCAACTGTTAGAGCATTGCTCGGTCGAACTCACAAGTGTTTCTATCTCAAGTTTGTTGTCAAATTTAGATGATCAAAACTATATCTTGATTTCTAGTCTACATTTAGTCAAGTCTCGGATTAGGATTAGAAGTGTGTAGTTGAATATCAGACATCACTGCATTCTACCATTTAAAGTCGAAGATCAACTGAAGACATTTGGAGAACTTCATCGACAAAAGGTATGTGAAAACTGAACCAACCTATCACTCAAGTTTTCACCTTTCGATCTATGAGACTAATTCGCTTGACTAAGTGGACTTTAAAGTATAGCACAATAGTTTTTTTTTTTGCTTGGTAATAAACTTTTATTAATAACCAAAATGAGTTACAAGAATACAAAAATGTAGATCAAAATGATCCAAAAACTAAAAGGAAATACAAATTATTTTGGAGCTTAGCTAGCTAAATCTATAGTATTTCTGATGTTCATTTTCTAAGCTCCCTAGAAAAGAAGGTCTATTGTAGAAAATTTGTTGTTCTCCTCTTTTCAGAGTGACTCCTCTTTTTGCTAAGGAGTCAGCTGAGAAGTTGACCTCCCTATAGCTGTGTATGAACTCATATTTTGTGACATTGTAGTATATTTTTTTTCCATCTGGAACAAGCAAACCATGGGATTTTAAAGTTTTTGAAAGCCTCAATGACTGCTTTTGAATCTGATCTAAACAGTAGTCTTCTAAATCCATTGTTTATAGCCCATTCACCAGCACATATCACTGCCATTATCTCTGCATAAAAATTTGTTGCAACACCCAACCCTTCTGTAATTGTTATCACACATTCTCCTTCATTGTTTCTGGCAATAAAACCATAACCAGATTCACCTGGATTTCCTCTTCAATCAACATCACAACAAATAAGAAGTTGATCTTTCTGTGGAAGTTTGAAGAATACCTCTTGTACAGTACAGGCTTTTATCTTTTTGCATTTCATTCCAAAGTTTTTTAGAATCTGGAGATCATAAGATGTGTTCCACATTATAGCCTTCATTCTCACCTCACATTTTGCAGTAAGCTTCATGATTCTTGTCTTCAGATTGTGATCATTGAATGTTTCTCCTTCATATGCACATATGTTTCTTTGTAACCAAATTTCTTTAAGTGTAATAAAAGCTGCAGTCCTCCATACTTCTTTCACAGCAGGGCTTTTATTTTTTGCAGCTTTAAATACTTCATCAAAAGATCTTGGATTTATAAAGCAGAACATGCCACCTAGCCAGTTCCAGATAATTTCACTATAATTAAAATTCCATAATATATGCTCAAGTGTTTCCTCAGAATTTTGCAAAAGTAGCATCTTGAAGCAAGCTGAAATTTTCTGGATTTTATTTTTTTATCTGTTGAGCAAATTCCTCTAACTAGCTTCCAGATATTACATGAAACACTAGGATGTACAGAGTGATGCCTAACCTGAGTAGCTTAGGTTGTTTTGTTCTTATACATTCCACAGCTGATGACACAGAGAATGATCCAGTTATAGTGCCACACCAGATTCTTCTGTCTTTTTCATTATTAGTCACTGGAAGCTCATTTACCTCTATCATATGTAGGATTTCTTCAGGAATTACCCATTCACCATCCAACAACAAATCTGCAACCTTCATATTAGGGAATTGTAACATATATGTATTTTCAGGAAATAATTCAGATAGTGCTTTATCTTTCACCCATTTGTCTTTACAAACTGAAATTTTTTCTCCATCTCTCACTATCCACCTTGTATGGTTTTTTACATCTTCTGCAATCCATTTCAAACCTGGGAGGATAGATGATTTTTTATAGTAACCAATCCATTCTCCATGTTTGGTAATGGATTTTTCTTGGAAATATCTTGCCCATTCTTCAGTGTTGTTCTGTATTTTCCAGAGCAGTTTCATAAGTATAGCTTTATTTAGTAATTCTAATCTTCTCAGACCCAAGCCACCCTCTTCTATTGGAGTACACACTAAATCCCATTTCAATGTGATGCTTTTTCTTGTTGAAGGGTCTCCAGTCCAAAGAAAATTTCTCATTATTATTTCACACTCCTTTAAAGCTCTTTTAGGCCATTTATAAATTGTCATACCGTATATAGGGAAACTGCAGAGCACATGTTTTACCATAATTAGTCTTTCTTGGAAGGATAACAGCTTTCCTTTCTACCCTGTTAGACTTTCTTGCATTTGTTCCACACAGTTCCAAATATGTGATGATTTTATGCAACCTGGAGTTAACATTACACCTAAATACTAATCTGGAAATGATGATACTATCATGTTACATTTTGCTGCCATTTGAACTTTTCTCAATTCACTTGTGCCTCCAATGAAGCATTTGGTTTTTGTAAGACTGACAACTTGACCAGAAGAAGATTGATAATCTTTTAATATGCTTAAGAGTTTTCTAACATTTCTCTTATCTCCATTACAAAATATAAATATATCGTCAGCAAAGAATATGTGAGAAGGCTGCACTCCATTTCTTGAAACCATTGGCTGAAGTTGACCATTATGCACCATTCTAGTTAGTATTCTGCTCAATAGGGCTTCTGCTATTACAAATAAGAGTGGTGATAGGGGATCACCTTGTCTCAATCCTCTCCCTACTTGAAAGTAGCCAACATGCCTACCATTTAATAGAACTTATATTCTGGCTGATTTCAATAAAATGTGAAGCCATTTGATTACTTGTTCAGAGAACCCAAAATTTCTCATGACCTGAAATAAAAATTCCCAACTGAGTGAGTCATAAGCTTGAGTTATATCTAGCTTGAGACCCATATTTCCACCTCTTCTTTTAACTTCAAGTTCATTCACCAATTTTGAGGCAAGCACAATTTGTTCTTGAATGTTTCTTCCCTTAGTGAATGCACCTTGCTGAGGAGATACAATTTTTTGAATTATACTGCCAAATCTTGTAGTTATAATCTTTGTTATCACCTTGAAACTAAAGTTCATCAGTCCAATGGGTCTGAACTGACTTGCTCTTTTGGCATTCTTGACTTTTGGTAGTAGAAGTAAAAAAATAGCATTAAAACCTTGAGGAATAAAACGCCTTCTCTAACAATATTGTATAGCTCTTGTTAAGTCTTTACCCATTATATCCCAAGCATATCTATAAAACCAACCTGCTAACCCATCTGGGCCAGGTGCACTATCTGGATCAAGTTCAAAAACTGCTTGTTTAATTTCTCCATCTGATGGAACCAACTCTAAGATTTTATTCTCCTCATCACTCACTAATTTTGGAATATCTTGAAATATATCTGGTGTAAAGCATACTTCTTGATATTTAAATTTCTCTTCAAAGTGAGTTGTTAAGATATTTGCAATCGGTTTTTGATCAGCTACTATATTCCCATCTGAGTCTTCTAGTTCCACAATTGCATTCTGAGCTTGCCTTATCTTTAAATTGACCTGAATTTTTTTTTTAATTTGATGCTCCTTCTTTTAACCACTTGACTCTTGATTTTTGCTGAATTATTTCCTTTTGTTGTTGGTTTAGCAACTCTTGAATTCCTCTTGCAGTTATTAAGTTGTTCAAGAGATTGTTATCCTCTGGATTTTTATCTGACAAAAGAGAAGCTTGTAATACAGTTTCTTCTGCTTGTTTCAGTTTTTTTGTGACATCACCAAATGTATTCCAATTCCATAGCTAAATATCATGTTTCAATGTCTTTAGTTTACTCATAAAAATGAATATAGGATTACCTGTTTTTTCAGAATTCCAGGAAGCATGAATTTGTTGAAGAAACTCAGGATGGTTTTTCCATACTTTTAAAGCTCTGAATGAACATTCTTAGGTTTTGGAATATCAGCATTTGCACCATATAAGACTCCATGATCAGATATTCCGCTTACACCAACTTTGTACCCCCAACTTGGATAAATTTCCAACCATTTATCATTGAAAACTGCTCTATCAAGGTTACAAACTATCCTTTTTTTTCCAACTCTATTACTACACCAAGAGAATTCTAATCCAGTTTTGGGTGCTTGGATGAGGCCACAACTATTCAAACAATCTGTAAATTCTCTCATTGATATTCTCAGAGGAGTGGGTCCTCCAATTTTTCTTCTATACTTGTTACTGTGTTAAAATCTCCGATGACAAGCCAAGGCTTATTAAGACTATTTACTGTCTCCAATTATTGCCATAAAACTCTTCTGTTTATTGTTAAGGTAGCTGCATGAACACCAGTAATTAATACACCCCCTACTTCCACTGTTATTGATTGTCTTGAACTTGAAATTATTGTTGGAGTATTTATTGAGGCACTCCATATAATCCATATTTTTCCTTTATTTTCTTCACAATAATTATGAATCAGTCTATAATGCATACCTGGTAACTTTAATTTTTTGATAAAATCTGAAGAAGCCCATATTTTTGGTTCTGCTAAAATCACTAAAAAAGGACAGAATTTTTTTAATATATTTCTAAGTTTATCTTTGGCCTTAGTTCTCCTCAGGCCTATGATATTCTAGTATAGAACTTTCATGTTGGAGGTGGTTGAGAAGGAGAATTTCTCCTTCCTTGACCATTTTTACTCACATTTGGAATTGAATTAGCTGCCTGCCTTCTAGTTGTAACATTAGGTATAAGTTTACCTGATTTTTCTTTTGTAGTATTGCTCCCACTTGAACATTCAGCTTCAGTATTCTTTGTAGTAGTTTTTATTCTCCCAGCTTTATCTTCTTGTATAACTATTTCCACATTACTAGCAGATGAACTAGTACTATCTTCAGATAAACTGATGGCAGGCTGCAAGTACACCACATTATTTGTTGGCGGTACACTGGAAATCATGTTAATAATTTTGTCAACTGAAAGACTTGGAAAATCCTTATAAGAATTTAAGGAACCTCTAAATTCTTCATTGTTCTCTTGTAAAACATGAAATCTTCTTGATGATGTAGTTTCCTTTTGTATAATTGGAGGAATTATGGCATCAATTGTTTTATTATCACTTAGCATATTTTCATCAATGTGATCTATGATATGCTTTATATCCTTACCCTTAGAAGTAAAGCAAATTTCAAATCCTCTAGGTTCAGGAGGTGTCACCAACTTAGGCTTCCATTGCTTTTTTGGTCTCTCTACTTGGATCTGTTGAGTAGTTTCATTGAGAGACATTCCATTTTTCTTTGATCTACATTCTGCTGCTAAATGACCCACAATCTTGCAATGGTAACAAAATTTGGGTTGCTTGTTTATCATAATAGATTGCTCTATTTTACCATATTTTGATTCAAGAACTACTTTACTGGGGATTGACTTAGCAAAATCAATTTCTACCAACACACTAGCATAATATCCAATCTCTCTTTGTAAAGTAGTTTCATCTACTCCAATAGATCTGCCTATTTTATTACCCATTTGAAGAATGATATTCTCCTTCCAGTACTCTATGCTCAACCCAGGAAATGTAACCCAAACAAAAGTTGAAGAAGTTTTTTGATTATCCGGATTGAAATTTGGCTCCCATGCTATTAACTTTAAAGCTTGTGATTCCACCATCCAAATACCCCTCCAAATGGTACTTCTGTCCTCCTCATTATCCAATTTGATTATAAAGAAGCCTTTTCCCAAAGGAATGAATCGAACTGAACCTTTCAAAACCCATTTTTTTTTCAAATCTGCCGAAGCAATATCCATTTTCAATTTAACAAAATCAAGCCTGCCAATCAAACTAAATCTCCATTCATTTAAACTTTCATCTATAATATCATCAGGTATGAAAACTGATGGAACATCCATAGCAGCAGTAGCAGAAGAAGATACAGAATGAAAATTAAAATTTGAGTTTTCTAGGTTAGAACGAGAATCATTTCTCGATCTATTTTTATTTAACTCCGACATAAGTTCTAGTAATTAATAGCATGATTAGTTATCACCAATCATCAGATTTAATGAAAACACTCCTGAATTAATGAAGATGATCGACACTGAAAACGAAAAAAATTGAGAGAAAAAAAGACCGATTCCGTCGCCGAGTCAAAAACCGATTCGCAGAGCTAATCCTTATAAAGCTAATTGAGCAAATTCCCGCCCAAGTTTTAATTTGACATGCCTATGATCAATTTTAATATAGCACAATAGAAAATTTGAGTCAAGTTTAACTTGTTAATTATTCTCGAAATATGAATGACTAAGCTTAAGAACATTTGTTCAAAACTTGATGAATTTAGTTAAGAACAATTTATTTTTTATGACCTAAATTATGATTCAAGTTAATCATTTGAAAATAGGCAGGAACAGTAATATGTACGAGAATGTTTAAAATCGATTATTAGAGAGATATAGAACTATTGTGAGTCTGGATACATGACGGTACACATACTAATTCACGTACTTGCGTAACTGTTATAGGTCTGGAGCCGTAGTACACGTACCGACGTAGCTATAGTTCGGCAATAACCTTTGGTACACATACCCGGTATGGATACCAAAAAGTTCTGGTGACTCGTGAACTCAGGAAGGTACACATATATACCTAGTATGGATACCAAAAGTTCCTGAAATGTTTTTGTCTTAAGGGTACACATACCCGGTATACATATTATGACAAAAATAACTCACGAACTGGAAGTAAGTACACATACTTACCCAGTCGAAATTTTCAGATGCATCAAAATTCATTCTATTGAGATAATCAACATTTGAAAAACTTTCTAAAAACACCTCTAGACATATTTGATCACACTATAACCTATGGTTGTGACTTAAGATTAAATTTTAAAAGTGATATATGAAAATGGTTAAACTTATAGTTCGTCTGGCTACTTTCGGCTAACGTTTCATCAATAAGTCATTATACACAGTTAGGTTACGGTTCATCCTAACCAGATTGTATATTTTGTTTTGTTTATCTCAAGTCGATTTTTCATCTAACGGTGGAAAAAGATTGCTTGATTCCAAAGCTGCCTTAGCTTAAATATAAAGCAACCTTCGATCTTGAAAGTCTAATAAGGAGAAACTCAAGCAACTGGGATTTTTGAATTCCTGACACTCTTCTTATGTGTCCTAGTTGTAAACTAGAGTCGTACTCCTTTAAACCCTTTTAGGTTTAGCGACTAAAAAGATTTCGCTCAGGGATTCGTGAAGCCAGGTCTGACTATCTTTATCTTGGTAGTTTGTATATCCTGATCTTGTTACTGATTGTTGAGTCTCACTCCGATCAGGTAAGATTGATAGAAATCATAAAAAATTTCGTCTCAGACTTTGTGATTCCACAAGTTAATTCCTCTATAACTATTCTTTGTTGAAATCAGAGTAGGTTTTACTTGTGAGGTGAATAATAATCTAGGATGCTCTTCGGAAGTCATAAGACCGGATTCCGAGGTTTGCTAGACTTTATCTCTTGTAATCGATTTCCTACCTCACCTTGATCTTTGATCATAACATAAATCACATATAGGCTTATCTATGGGAGACAGATTAGTTTAAAGTCTTGAATTAAGTTGAAGCAACTCTTAGGCTGTAAAGGACGTCAGCTAAGGGAATCAATTGCGCGGAGTCCTGCTGGGATTCAAGAGGCTTAAGGAACGCGAATATAACTGAATTTCTGTGATGGTTTAATTCGGTCTCAACTACATTCCAACACGAAGTTTTGATAGTAGGCTAGTGTCTATAGCGTCTTAATACAGTTTGGTGTTTAAGTCTGGACTAGGTCCCGGGTTTTCTGCATTTGTGGTTTCTTCGTTAACAAAATTTCTAGTGTCTGTGTTATTTCTTTTCCCCATTATATTGTTTATCTTTAGAATTGAATTATCACAGGTTGTACGTTAAAATCAATTCAAGTAGATAAGTCCATCGCAATTGTTGGATATGACTTGATTGATTCTTGGATATTGATCTTTGGAATCATCCAAGTACTCTCACGGTATAATCAGGTTCACGAACTAGTCTTTGTAACATTCTGATTGTGAGAGAAAGAGATATAATCTCTTCATATCTTTCTTAATTGAGATTCATTAAGTTGAACTCTCGGAATTATATTTGAGTTTAGTCCATACAGGTTTCCTAAGAAAAAGTTGGTGGTGTATTTTGGTACCCCTAAGTTTTCACCTTTCCACCCCCATACACAGATTATGGAAGTTTCCTTGGTTAAAGAAAAGGATTTTCCTGCTAAACTTTGCCCAACTTAATTCAAAAATCTTAAAAATTCACTTCTACCATTTCACCCATTTTTAGATATTTACCACAATATAATTGTAACACTTATACATGGCTCCGCCCCTGCTCACTTTGATATTTTGTTCTCTTGATTAATCTTTCCATCGTTACAATAAACAATAACATCACTTTCATTTTTTCTATGTATTTTCTCTTTGATTTAATTTGGAATGAGATTTTAGGAAAACATATCTTTATATTAATGTATCTTGTGGAATATTTATAGTGTTAGAAAACAAAAGAAGAGGCTATGGGATACAAGATGTATCTTCATTTGAAAACCAAATATTGTGATTAAATATGAGACAAGGTTAGTTCAAACCAATAGTCTCAAAATTTAAAAATTTACCGTGTTTAATGTAAGATTATATTTGTTTCAAAAGATTTTATAATCAACTGTATTCTGGTGACCCACCCAATTGTAACTTCTGACGCCGTCACTAAATGTGAGGGATAACTAGGGATTCCATTTCTATATATATCTTTTCAGCAAATGAATTATCCTGTTATCTATGACTAAGATTTAACTTTCTCCAAGATCTATATTATAGTTTTTCTAAGGCTATGATTTTTTTTTTTGATAGTCAAATTATACCTTAATTAATGAAACTATTTACATTTTTAATGTTCAAGATGAGAGACAATTGTTAATAATAGAAATGAGTAACAACATTTTTTGTGACTTGTTGAACATTAGTGTGTTGACTGGTTGCAACATCATGAAACTAGTATAAGGAGAAATTAATACACATCGTTCCTAACTTATAACAATAAATATAAACACATAAAACGAACTCTCTTAACTAAACTAACAAACCATTTTATTCTTTTATTATTTCTTCATTCAATTACAAGGGAGTACATACTCTAAGATTCCTATTTAGGGACAAAAAGTAATGAGGTAATTACCACCAGAAGCACAAGTAAATGTACTAGTTTTATCATCATATGCATAACTATAAGCTTGAGGACAAGAATCTTTAAAGATCTTCGAGTAATTTGTTGGAGGGCAAGTCTCGGGAGTACTATAAGCACCGGTACAACAATATTGAGGTTGTTGTAATGCTTCACAAGCACTCTTACAAGCAATTATACCGCCATCAGAACCCGCAACACTTAACTCAGGTGGGCAAACAGAGTTAATACTAAATGGACAACTAGTAGAACTGCAGCCACTAGACCCACCTTGTGGAGTGATAGAAGCGGGCAAGTTATAACCATCAACAAGGCTAGTATCATAAAAATCATTATTACCACCGCCGTTTAGAGTGAATTCGAGTAAAGTGGTTGGTGGAATAGCCCCAGCTCCATTACATCCAACTTGACCTGATGCACAATCTGCAGTTGTGCAGGTGAACTTTCCAGAGGAGTCGGTAAAGCAACCGGTTCTTGCCCAAAATCGACCTGACCATCCAGTTGGGGCATCTAAAGATGTTGATGCCCCTGTTGCTAACTCAAACCCAGTGCTAGATAATTGAGCTCCATTACCAGTTAATGTGCCCGGCCATACTGTGTACGGGCAATTGTTTGTAAACATAAATGTAGCTGAATATGAACCTGTAAATTTATTGACAAACCATTTTATTGTTATTTAATCAATAAGGGAAAGAAAATCAAAATATATTTCAAAAAGTGTATTATTATTTCAGGACGAAATCAATTTACATTTATCCACACATCAAAGATATACAAGTGTAAATGCACTAATATAATCATATAAGAGTATTGATGTGATAGAATTTGTATAATTTATGAAAAAATTAACTTTTAAATCACCCCAAGTTTTATTTGTTATACTTCCATCACATGATTTGGGTGATCCAGCGGTTGAAATTTTTAAATATGATGCAAAATTCATCACATACACTAGGTACATGGATGTACTTATTGTATATACACACATGATATAACAAGACGTGATAATTTACAAAGCGAAGTGTTCACATACATAATCTTATAATAATAGTTAAGAAAATACGAAAAATCACTAGATATCATTCAGATAATTAAATTTTTGGTTTATAATCGAAAAATCAGTGATAAGGAAATATTTTGTTACTGGTCTATGATTTAGTAGTTGAATAAAATTTACAAAGTAGTTATTAAAGTTCAAATCTTGTCGAACCTCTACTTTTAGGGGTTTATGTGATTAAAAACGCAACAATGCAATGTTTCTTTTATGATCGATGTTCACAAATGTTGTAACATACTTGTATTTGCAACCTTACAAGGTTAAGTGTGTGATAGGTTGACATGTAGCTCATTAGCATCTAAGTACAAAAGACATAGTCCATTAAAAATAAAATTTGAGATAGAAATTAAAAGATGATGAAACTATACCTGATATAGATACCAGAGCTAAGATAATAGCGAAAAACCCTTTGTTTTCCATCATAGACATATTATTTGTTTCTTTAACCAACTGTTCTCCTTCTTCGTCTTCACCAAAGTGTACGAAGACAAGAATGAGTTCTTATATTATATGTTTATAATTGAAATAACTACAAGTAAAATTGATTTTAGATCAATAAACAAAATCTTTGGCATTTATGGTAAAATGTTAATAGTCTTTTATCTATGTATTGAGTAACTTTTTCCCCTGATACAGACTACTCAAATGTAATTGGCATTGATACAACGAAATCTTAGGCTTTAATGGACACTTTTATATGAGAGCAATCATTAATTGGGTACTACTTTGTAAAACTTACAAGACTTGAAAATTTACCCTACATTTTTCTAAATAAACTGTTTTATCTTTAGCAATAAAAGTTATTATATATTATCCAACTTAACAAAATAAGGTATTTTAGTACACGTAAAACGGTGGTGTGCAGATCTTGATTTCTAAGTTACACAACTAATATTAGTTAAGCTATAGATTTTGGTAATAAGTCTTTTCGCAAACCCTATTGTACGTTTGGATACAGAAGAAAGTTTTAAAATTGAGACATGCAATATGTAAGACCCATATATTTTGGCTTGGCTTGAGCCTTGGCCCTCGAGAATACCTCCACCTATACATTGCAAACAATTAAGGGTGCTTTTATACACAATAACTAAGTGGATGGGAACATGCAAAAGGAAATATCTTTCTTTAGATTATGATATTCTCGGTTATATTCAGAATCTACAGATATTAATACTTACAATTAAAATTCAGAATATGTTGACACCTTATTTTTAATATCCATGATTTAAATTAGACTTAACAAAAAAAAAAAATCCATGATTTAAATTCAGATTAACATCTACAATTTTAATTTTGATTTAGATTCAAAACTCAAAAAGAATTATAAATATTTGTATAAGTCGTCTTAGGATGTCTAAGAAAATCTTATGCTGCATAGATGTTATTCATTTATGAGATACTCCTTCCGGCCCATAAAAAATGTGTATTTTTATATTTGCACAAATTTAAGGAAAATGAGATAGCATAAAATTTTTTTGTTTTTTTTCTCCCTTATTTATGCTTTTGTGTTAAAATTTTGAATTGACATACCACATGAACTAAAAGATGGATGCTTATGAATGTTATACGGTTATAACATTTTTGACATGACCACACATTTTTTAATTTGTTAAATTATCAGATATTGATATTGTTTGACAAGGGCCTGCAAAAATAATCCATGGCCTATTGCGTCATTTTGGAATGACCATACGAGACCCATCACTTATTTAATTTGTAATTCTTTTTATTGAAAAAAACTAGAGAAACTAATGACATGTCTTTTTTTATTAGACGACCGAAGAGAGTCCTTCTATCTGGTGACTATGGGAGCTAAAATATATGTCCCTTTCAGTGACTATTTCAGAACTCGTTTTTTTTTTTTTTTTTTTTTTAAATATCTCCGAATCTAAACCACATTTCTTCAAATTTGAGTGAAAACAATAAAATAAATACTTAAGTTACTGTTTAGCTCCAAAATGTCGCTCAAACTTGATGTTGTTTAAAAGATACTAGGAAAAAGAAGAGTTAGCCATAGTTGCAAAAAGTCCTGAAATTATTGCAAAAGTCTCTAGCAACTATTTGATTTCTTGATTTTCAATTCCATCAAATCTGACTCAAAAATTTTTTAGAGCCAAAATTTTTCAATCGCACTATAAATTAACTATAATTTAATTCAATTGATTAGCTGTAATTTAATTATTAAATGCATGCTTCAAAAAACAAAACAAAAAACAATAGCTTTACATAACTAATAAATTTTAAGAAATTGAAGAATATAGTTGCAAAAAGTTGAATCTTCAGTTGTCACCCACCGCTTTCGCGATACTCTAGTATATTTTTAGAATCTTATCACTGGGTTTTTGGGGCTGCATAGGGTCATGAAATAGTAATAACCAAAACCCGTTATCAGACTATTTTACATAATGGATAACATGCCCCGATTTGATTAGTGATAATGGAAGTTATTAACATCAATAATCAAGATTAGTGATCCAATTAAGGTTAATACATTTCTTTAAGTGTTGGAAATGAAAATCAAAACAAAAAAAAAATTCAGAGGGTGAAGAAGAAAGAAATTTTTTTGGGATTTTTTTTTGAAAATGAGTGATTCAAACAAGAGTTCTGATTTAGGTGAGTCCTCATCTTTGAAATTTTATACCATATTAATATCCATCAATATCGATCAGTTCTTTACTAATTTTTCAGAAAATCAAGGAATTTTATCTCAAACTCTTCATAACCATTATGAATCTTATTATGATTTCGAAGGACCAACCCAGGCAGAAGAAGAATGCGAAGAAAAAACTGCTTAAGATAACCAAGTATACCTCTAATCTAACTCAATTTTAGTTTTGAAGCTTAGAATTGCAAGAAGTTTCAATTTTTCTTTCCGAAAACCCTAGGTTTTTAGCCGTCAGGTCCAATCACGACATGGAAATCGTGAACTCCTGGCCGTTATACTATTTTCCGACTATTTCTTGATGAACTCTCAGTCGTAAATGAAGACTTATGACTGGAACGATAAAACTTCCCAGCCGTAAATAAAAATGTACAGCCATATTTTCCCTACGTTGTATGAGAAATATTAAATGAAATTTAATATTGTCGGCGGCTGTTGGGTTTCCGGTCCGTTAACATTAAATGCTATTTAATGTTGTCGGCGTCGGTTGGGATACCCAGCCATGTTATGTTTTTATGGCTTGGTTACCAGGTCATTCCCTTTTTACGCCTTGTTTTCCTGGACGTAAACTGAACCGTACAACCATTCTCAGGAATAAAGCCCGTAACTTTTGTCTAGGTTGAGTTGGACTCGAATTCCAAGCCGTAATCAAGTTTTTCAGCTGAAATTTCCCTTGTCGACCCAGTCGTTTTTCATGTTCTTAGAATTTAGTTTTTCACTAATAATGTGATATATTTCATATTATTATAGATTGTACCATACATTACGATGGAGGACTAACCGGTTATGGAAGTCCAACACCCAGTTGTTCAAGTTTCAGAGGATACAAGTGCTCATTATGTAAACAACTATGAGTGAAAAAATAAAGAAGATGCAAAGAAGTGGGCTCGAACACAAGGTTGAAAAAGATGTGCATAATAGTTCAGAATAAACATGTTAGAGACACCAAATTTCAAGTGGTCTCTGTGAGTGAAGTAGAAAGTACGAGAGTCATTAGAAAAAGGGTTGAGTATAATTATAAACCAAAACTATGAGGAATAAGGGATTTCATATACTAAGAAGTGTGGATGCCCTTTAGGATTCAATTTAGATACAACAACACCAAGAAAGTGTGGTTTATGAGTGAAGTCATCTCGGGTTTTCATGGCCATCCAATTCCGGAGAGTTATCAACCATCCTTATCCCAAAGAAAAGGAGATAGTTCACGTGTTGGGTCAAAGACGCACGAGAGCTCTTGATTTCCTTAGTGGTGTGAAGGTATCAAACCCCCAAACCTCATCTATATTGGCTACCGTCTATGATATGGCAAAAGAGAGTGCTTATGCAACAATTATTGTTTTGTTTGAGGAGGCAAACTACTCTAGTGCTGATGACTGAAATGAAGAAAACAAAGTGGAATATCTTTTCGTCGCTCATCCGGAATTTGTAAAATTGGCAAGATGCTTCCATCAAAACCTATTTATGGTTTGCACGTATAAAACGAACAAGTACCATGCGAATATTGAACTTTATTGGGAAAACATCTACCAAGTCGACGTTTAGTTCTGAGTTTTGTTTCTTGAAAATGAAACGATGGAAAATTATATGTGGGCGTTCCAAAAAGTGAAGTTATTGTATCAAGAAGGTTATACTCCTAAGGTGTTAATTATGGATAAGGAGCAAGCATTAATATGGGTCATACACGTGGGATCTGAAGAAATTATAAGGACCAAACCATAGATAATAGACCGTTGACGGATGGGTTACCATTTATGCCATTGTTCGACATAATTAACTGTGAAGACCCTACAGCTCATCATTGAAAAAATTATTTCTGGCATATAGTATTAATTTAGATAAGCTCTAGTAAAAATATACAAATTCAGATATAAGCGTGTGGCAACATTCGTATTACGGAAGAAATTGATTTTACACTTGGGAAGTCATGATTCACTTCAGTCAAAGTGATCATATTTTACTAGTTGTAAATGAAAGGTTAATGGTGTAGTCAAACTTTTACTGACGTGCATCATGACTTCCCAAGTGTAAAATCATTTTCTTCTGTAATACGAATTTTGCTACACGTGTATAGTTGAATTTTTACATTTTTCTAGAGCTTATCTAAATTAATACTATAGGCCAGTCCATAATTTTCTCAATGATGAACTATAGGGTCTTCACAGTTAATTATGTTGAACAACGACATAAATGGAAATCCACTCGTCAACGGTTTGGTCTTTATAGTTTCTTCTGATCACCACAATACCACATGTTTTTCCCGAAGTACATCATCATCTTTGCATGTTACATGGATAGAACAATGTTCAAAGTAATTGCAAGATGGTGATTTGGACACCAAGGAAAATAGAAATGGAGAGGATTAAAAAATTAACGTTGGAGAAACAACAAGAAAAGAAAGATAAATTTGAGATCGATGATAAATTAGCCACGATCAAAAGTGCAGAATTTCAATTGAATTGGGAAGAATTAATATCGTCGGAAACGGAAGAAATGTTTTTTTCGAAGGTAGCGTTTTGTATTGGAAAAATAAGCTACTTACCTGGATGTTATAGTGTATTTGACGACTGAATTTGTTGGACCCCATAAAGAAAAGTTCCTTAGTGCATGGGTAAACAAACATAGACATTATGACAACCAAACCACAAACATGGTGAAGTCGTCTCACTAACCTGAGCTGAATGGGTGCGATGGTGGATTTGTTGTTGCTATTGAAGCTATAAAAGATTATTTCAAGCGTGATCTCGATTAAATTAAAAGAGATTTTGAAAAGACACGATCTAGAAAGCCATTCGATTATTTGGATAACCTTTGGCTTCGAGGAACTAGTTTTTATGTTTCATATGGGGCAATTAAGAAGATTATGCAGGAAGCGAATGCTTGGGAGAAGACGTTTATGTTGGTACTGCAACAATAAAATACTGAAAGAATGATGTTAGAAACAAATTTCTTAAAAAGCTTAACTAAACACTTAATGGGAAACAACAAACAGAGGACAAAGTCATGTGTTCAACACGCTGTCCTTAACACGATAGTTCACCGGTACGCCTCAAAATGAGTGATGCATATACCCCGTGGTGAAGTCGTATCCAGGATAAAAATGCCCGTTGCAAATACTATAAGCACTATAATACTTGCCCACTCTTACGAACTCAACAACAATGGCACGGAATATAAAAACCACACAGAGGGAGTAAGACGAAAAGAAGAAGGATAGTAGCTTCTTCTGGACACAATTTGGAATGAAGAATTCTAGTCCCTTTTATAGATAGAAATGAGAGAGGTGAAATCTTTGCACATTAATGTGCGAAATTATGTTGCATAATGTCACCATAAATCAGTCATAAAATAGTCAAAAAACGGTAAGAAATAATGTCGTCATTTATGCACATAAAAACGTTATGAAATATGTTTGGTAAGAAAATAAAATCTCCCATGTCACACACACCCCACATTCAAGACAAAATTTAATTTGAGTGTAAATTCATTTAGGAAATAATTCAAGAGTAATTTTGCCAAAAAGATAAGTGTTGGTTGACATACGTCCATGGCGTAAGCGCGAGCCCGAGCCATAAGCCCAAGCTTTAGTGAAAACAAATATATTTTGCCCCACTCGTTCCACCCACATTGTTTGTCTAACTATCCATAATGGATTAGTTAAATAGTGGAACTCCTCTTTAGTTATACCCTATATGAGACTAAAGGTCATATTTCATTCACTCATAAGAAAATGAGGAAGTACCCTTAAAGACTTAAAGGTCCTAAGTTCCATTCCCACCAAGACTATAAAACCAGCAAATAAAACTCATTTTCTCCAACAATCCCCCACATGAATGAAATACCGATAAAAATCAGAAAACGAAAAGCGAGAAATACCACTTAGGCAAGAGGTGTCCATGAGGTCTTGAACCTTTGCTTAGTGAGAAATTTAGGAACTACTTGATGGATAGTGAACGCGATGTCTTGAACTGCCATCGTTTGGTGTAATCCGCGATAATAACCACGCGTGATATCTCTCTAGGTGTTGTCAAGTTCGTGTCGTTGTGTCCTTTTTGGTCCTGGACAAATCCCGTTTCTCAGAATGCTCTAGAGAATCAGCTCTATTCTCATAGGAAGCGACCCACTTCCACATTCAGATAGGTGAGTTCCCTCAAGAGTGTTTACTGCTACACCCCACTTCAATCTCAAATTGAAACTATAGAACTCATTAAGACTTATTTAAAAGTCATCCTTCACATGCAGTCACACTATCACGTCTACACCGTAGGAAAGGCAGAGAATGAAATTCTCTGATAGTGTTTACCTTGACCCGCCACAAATTAGTTGTCTCATTCAAAAACTTGATCTTGGGATCTCCAGTCAGCAAGGTCGAGTATCCTTCATGGCAAGTTTATTTAATGAGCCTAAGCCCCATCCCCCTCGATGCATTATTAACTATCTCTTTGGACAAACCTTTCGTCAGAGGTTACACGATATTCTATCAAATCAATTGAAATAACGCCGATTGAGATTGGTTAGTTTTTAGCTTTAGCTATTACAGCTAGGCTAACACAGTGTATAGATATAGCTGGCACATGCCTATGCCAAAGAAGAATATCTTCTAAAAAATATCTTAGGCGCTCGGCCCCCTCTCATGCTTTATCTAACGCAATACTCTCAAGTTTCATAATGAATTGAGAAATATATGTCTGTTTGGAAATCTTCCAAAACAAACCCTCATGCTAGAGTAAAATACATCCACTCGTAGACTTAGACTCCTCTGAGTCAGCTATCCAGTTTGCATCACAAAATCCATTAAGGAAAGCAGCATACCTTTCGTATATTAACTAAAGGTCATAGAGTACTTTAGGTACCATAATACTCTACTAAGTGCATCCAAATGCTCCTGCTCTAGATTACAAGTATACCTACTTAACTTACTCACACTATAGGAAATGTCTGGACCCTTATAGTTCATTAAATTCATCAGAATTCCTATAGACCTTGAGTATTAAAGTTATGATAGTCTATCACCCTTATCCTTCTTGAGTCTACAAGAAGGATTGTGTGGATTACAAGTAGATTTAAAATCAAACTGATTGTATCTCTTAAGCACAAATTCAACCAAATAAGAATGACTAAGACTATAATCATTAGAATGTCTTCTAATCCTCATCCTTATATATGATCACATCAACAGGGCATAAGTATTTTATGTCCACGTTCTCATTCAGCTCACATATTTGAGTGGAGTAAAACACATCTATGTTTGTATCAAGTATAAGCAATACACGCATACAATCACACAGGCATCCTTAACAAGTTCACCATAAGTACACTTGTCAGATTCATGACTTAAATCCACGACTCTATATCACATGATCAAATTTTTCATGTCCTTGTTTATGTGCTTATTTAAAACAATACAAAAATTTGTTAAACTTACAAACTTTGTCTTCATAACCTTTCACTATAAAGTCCTCAGGTTGGTGTACGTAAATTTCTTTATCTAATTCACGGTTTTAGAAAAGTTGTCTTAACATCAATCTGATGTATCTCTCAGTATAGCAACAAAAGCAATTAGCAACTCAACGGAAGTAATTCTCGTCACAAGTGAATAAGAATTAAAGAAATCTACACCTTCTTTTAGTTTATAGCCTTTAGCTACCACCCTAGCCTTATAATTTCCACAGTTTCATCTACCTTAAGTTTCCTCCTAAAGACTCATTTACACTCTATGGTCTTATTCCATGGAGGTAAACTTTGCAAGCTCTCAAGTCTGGTTCTGACGGACTGAGTCCATTTCACTAAATGAAGCTTTTTACCAGAATGAGGTTTTAATTAGTAAATGTTATGGCTTATTTACGAGTCTGGAACTCAGACTAAGCTAGGCGTATTATGAAGTCAGGTCTATAAGAAGTCCCAGTTCTAATCCTTTTACTTCTCCTAGGATCAACTCTACTTCATATTTCTTTGAAGGTAAATTCTGACTAGTTGAAAAGACATCTAGGGGATCAACAACACACCTTAAGAAAATACAGGTTTCATAAAAAACATTTTCAAAAAACTCATCATCCCTAGATTTCATAAAAGTATTCACACTAATGTCAGAATAAGCATAACTCACAACCAAAAACTATATGCAGAAGGGTACTCAGAACACCCCCACACTTTTACGTATGCATAAGAAGGTTGTCTATCTTTCCATAATCATATGGAGTTTTAACTGATCCTTTAAAGGTTACTCTATTCAGGATATAGCAGTTTTAGAGAATGACCTCCCCCCCCACAAGTTGGCGGTTTAATCCTGAAATAGTCAACATGGCATATATCATCTCCTTAACGGTTCTTTCCTTTATATTTAACTATACCAATAGATTATGGTGAATAAGAAGTGTGATCTTTATAAATAATGCCAAAAATTCTCTTTAAGAATTTCATACTTGCTATCACGTCCAGACCTAACCTTTTTAATGGTAACACCTGATTGGTTTTCAACTTCAACTTTATACAACTTATGGCTTCTAAGGCATCATCCTTACCTAAGCAAGTATATATGACAATACCACGTATGGTCATCTACATAAGTTACAAAACAATTTTCACCACCTTAGAAAGGATTAAAAACAAGTCAATTAGGTCTAACAGGATTAATTTTGCTAAAAGATTTTAAAGCAAATTTGGATACTTCACAAGTCTCACTTTTGTGTTCAAAAACCAAACTAAATTTGGGTCTGTCTGCGCTATCCAGTTAATGCATTGACTTATAAACTAACGGTTCTAAGTCTACCATGCAAACAACCAAAACACACAAAAGAAAGCATAAGAACCAACTATGTTTACTTTATCAGATTTTTCTGTTAAGATTATATAGACCCTAAGTCTTATAACCCTTGCCTAAAAATCAGTGCCCTTGGTTTCAACAATTTCTACAGATTTAATAATATCTTAAATCTTAAATAGAACAAGAAACAAGATTCTTACATATGCCCGGAATATGGAAACTCCATTCAATGTGAGAGTCTTTACAGATATGAGCTTCTGCTCGACCTTTCCCTTTATGCAACCTTTGTTGCGGATGAGTTACTCATATAGAGTCACTCGACATCCCCTATCCTATGATAGGAGGTGAAAAGGTCTCTGTTTCAACAAACATGCTTAGTGGCTTCAGAGTCCACCACAGTTTCTCACATTGGTTATTAAAATAACTTCCGACATCATGCCACTAAACTCGTTCTAGTTTTCTTTTTCAACTAAATTAGTATTAACTTTCTACTTATTAAGGTTTTAATGTTGTCTACAAATTATTGCCGTGTGGCCAGGAATTTTACAAACATAACAATCACCCTTAATTAAAGTAATGCCGGATTCAGTTTTACGAAACATACCTTTCTTATGAAGACTACGCTTAGAGTTGCGTTTGATGTTCTTGTCTTTTTCATCTTTGGAAGACTTGTGTTCATCCACATGCTCCTGGTAGCCATGTACCTTTTTCAATTTCATGTCACAATCTTCGTTTATACTCTGACCACGGACACGGTAATTTCCCAATCACCTAATACACCACATCTCACAAACCTTAGTTTCGAATCGGAAAATAAAATATGAGTTTTGAAGATTACATATAGATATACAAACTTTGTTTGAATCACCATTTCAAAAAACTCATGGTTACCCTTTTAAAACTAATTTAGTCAACAACACATTTCTGCTCGTCAGAATTTTTCAGGAACGTTTATCTGTTTTGTAAAATATCAAAAAAATAGTTTTACAACTCCAAAAATTCTGAAAATTTGTGTGGGTAACTATCAAGATGTCTACTACATTTTGTCAAAAGGGTTCATTGAAATTCCTTCTAGGTTGAGATAAAAAATTGAAACTCTACAGCTGACCAAAAATTCGTTTTTTGTTATTCACACTACAATTAACATCCATGATTAATACAAACTTTAGTGTCTTAAGATGTTGGGTGCAGAAGTCAAAAACAAGGAACAATCAAATAAACAAAATTTATTGTTACTTAGCTCCTTTGTAATGTAAGTGATCAATTTCACGAAACGGACGAGCTCCCCAGAAAATTTTGCAGGCTTATAAACATCATTCTTACCCATTGTTACAGAAAAGAGATATCGTGTTAAGATTGTTGGTACTGCAACAATAAAATACTGAAAGAATGATGTTAGAAACAAATTTCTTAAAAATCTTAAATAAACACTTAATGGGAAACAACAAACAGAGGACAGAGTCACGTGTTCAACACGCTGTCCTTAACACGATAGTTCACCGGTACGCCTCAAAATGAGTGATGCCTATACCCCGTGGTGAAGTCGTATCCAGGATAAAACTGCCCGTTGCAAATACTATAAGCACTATAATACTTGCCCACTCTTACGAACTCAACAGCAATGGCACGGAATATAAAAACCACACAGAGGGAGAAAGACAAAAAGAAGAAGGATAGTAGCTTCTTCTGGAAACAATTTGGAATGAAGAATTCTAGTCCCTTTTATAGATATAAATGAGAGAGGTGAAATCAATGCACATTAATGTGCGAAATTATGTTACATGATGTCGACATAAATCAGTCATAAAATAGTCAAAAACGGTAAGAAATAATGTCGTCATTTATGCACATAAAAACGTTATGAAATATGTTTGGTAAGAAAATAAAATATCCTATATCACACGCCCCCCCACATTCAAGACAAAATTTAATTTGAGTTTAAATTCATTTAGGAAATAATTCAAGAGTAATTTTGCCAAAAAGATAAGTGTTGGTTGACATACGTCCATGGCATAAGCACGAGCCCGAGCCATAAGCCCAAGCCTTAGTGAAAACAAATATATTTTTCCCCACTCGTTCCACCCACATTGTTTGTCTAACTATCCATAATGGATTAGTTAAATAGTGGAACTCCTCTTTAGTTATACCCTATATGGGACTAAAGGTCATATTTCATTCACTCATAAGAAAATGAGCAAGTACCCTTAGAGACTTAAAGGTCCTAAGTTCCATTCATACCAAGACTATAAAACCAACAAATAAAACTCATTTTCTCCAACAGTCTATTCCTGCGGGAATGAGATGTTGGCTTTGGGTCTCCCATGTAAGCATGTGATAGCCAATTGTCCCTCAAAGATGATCATAATCAAAGATATTGATCCACTTTGGAAATAAGTATCATCCAATGATCCATTACTCAATAAAGATCTTTGGACGTGTTTTGCAACACCGAGGTGCACAAGGAACTTTTTGAGAAGTACGAATCTTTACTCCAAAATCAAAGACAAGTTTGGTTGTATGAGTTGCGGAAATTCAACCGTCCCTTCACTAGAGAAGATATTCTTGAACCAACAAAGGGGAATGGCAAGGGTAGGTCTTCAAAAAAACTTACAAAGAAATAAAAGAGGGTAGGAGCGAAGAGAAAGGTTCAAGAGGGTCCACAATTGGAAATCTTCAAGTCAAAGATATTTTTAGGGTTTTGAGCACTTGAACGGGTTGTATAAGGAGGAGGATGTTAAGGGGAAAGGTGCAGTTACAAACAAACGTAAATGGAGGTAAATAGAAGAAGGCATACCAAGCCGAGGTATTGAAGTAAAATTAAAAGGCCCCAAGGTTCCATCCCAACAAGGTTCAACAAATAAAGTTGCTAGTGGTGTCCAAATTAAAGGCCCCAGGGTTCCATCCTAACAAGTTTCAACAAGGAAAGTTGCTAGTGGAGTTAAAAATAAAGGTCCCAAGGTTTCATCCCAACAAGGTTCAACAAGGAAAGTTAGTAGTGGAATTAGTGAAAACACGAGGATACCAAAATACACCACCAACTTTTTCGTTTAGACCTATAAGACAAAACCTAATAGAATTGGAAGTAGACCAACTTAATGATCCTTGAACAATATGTATATATGGTTTTATCTTTCTTGTACAATAAGTAGTTTAGATCCAAGATCCATGAACCTGATTGAGTATAAGAATTCTTGGACAATCTAAAAAACCAATATCCAAGATAACCTAGTATGTACTGTAACAGTACGTGAACATAATTCCAACAAGAAAATGTCTTGTAATCTTATTTCAAGATACAAATTCTCAAGAACAAGTCTTATAGGTTCTATACAATTTTAGTTAAAAACTATCTAGGTTGATTATCAAATCACTTGATTTTACTTTAATTATATCAAACACAAATCTAATGGTGAAATAAAAAGTAAAGAAAGACACAAAGAAATTTTGTTAACGAGGAAAACTGCACCTATTGAAAAACCCCGGGACCTCATCCAGTTTGAACACCGAGTTGTGTTAAGACGCTACAAACACTAGCATACTATCAGACTACGGACTGAAATGTAGTTGATACCGAATCCA
Organism: Papaver armeniacum; assembly: GCA_023531295.1. Classification (NCBI taxonomy): domain Eukaryota; kingdom Viridiplantae; phylum Streptophyta; class Magnoliopsida; order Ranunculales; family Papaveraceae; genus Papaver; species Papaver armeniacum. The sequence goes on from JAJJWW010015146.1 coordinate 37,084, forward strand.
CCCTCCAAACAGTTCGGTTACATCTGCGCTATTTACGTCTCTTGAACCTCACAAGGCTCTACGCACTGAATTCCCTTAGCTGACGTCCTTTACAGCCTAAGAGGTGCTTCAGCCGTAGTAAAGACTCTTTGGTATTCTGAATCCACAAAACACCGGTTTTGATTTCCCTTTTAGGCGTGAACTAGGGTTTTGGAAATCTTGTGTATATTTTGAATAATTACAAGGTAAAAGTAATTGTTAGAGCATACCTCGTTTGAACCCACCAAGCGTTGGTATGTCAAGTTTGGTTGTCATATTTTAGTGAACCAAAACTCACTTAAAGAGTCGCTTTATTATGTACAAGAGTTAACATTGTATAGGTTAGGTTGAAAGTATTAGGATATGAGACATTATAAGTATTACGAAGACTTGAAGAAGTGAAGAAGTAAGGAGCTACAACGACAACATCATCCTTCCACTTGAGGTTAGTAATATTTGACTTGAACTGTTTCATTCCTAACGTATCTTTCAAGTCGTGCATATTGAAAACATAACTGCGAAGCATGAATGATTCGACTCTAGTTAGACGTAGTATTAAGGAATACAATACGAAGTATAACGTTTATCTTTTGAACTTCGTATATAAGACATCGACATAATCTTTTAAATGCTATTGTGATTATGTATGGGTATGAGGTGAAGATTTCATCCTAGGAAACAATGTTTTATATTCGTTTAAAGGAAGTAAATTCATGAACTTGTTTCGTGAATCGAAAGGGAAATCGCTAGGCTTATTGGTATTGTTATTCATTGCATATTGTTGTGTTACCACAACAAATCACAACAGAAAATGAGGGTTTATTCTCAAATCACAAGGATGAGAGCCTGGGTATTACTATGAAAGATGAAGAACAACAATTGTATTGCAAAACAATAAAGACAATTCATAACCACTCCCACGCTTCACAGACAAATTTAAGATAACGTTCTATTGGACCCAGATAGTACACCTGTCGATACCTGACTGGTGACTTCGTTGACCCACTAAGACAACCCTAAATGATTAACAGAAGATAAATGGTGCACCTACTACACACAGGTACTCACTACTTTACTAGGGGGCACTCAGGTACATAACAATGCCATCCCCTCTGCAAAATCCTTATCCTCAAGGATTAAAATCTGGAAAGTGGGCATGGACATTGGCAGAGTCTTCCCAAGTGGCATTCTCTGCAGAAGCATTGGTCCATTGAATGAGCATCTGATCAACCTGTCTACCTTTCCTTGAAATAGTTCTGGATTCCAAAATGGCAGCAGGGTGGAGAACAATCTGGCCCTCATGATCAACAACTGGAAGAGATGGAGATGGAGTATGGTTGGTGCAAATCTTCTTCTTGAGTTGAGACACATGGAAAACATGGTGTATCCTGGAGCTGAGAGGTAATTGCAGTTTATAAGCAACAGCTCCAATCTTCTTTATGACTGCAAAAGGGCCATAGTATTTGGCAGAGAGCTTGATATTCTTCCTCAGGGCAATAGAGGACTATCTGTATGGGTGTAATTTTAGATATACCAAGTCACCAACAACAAATGTTCTGTCAACCCTCTTGGTATCAGCATATAATTTCATTCTCTCCTGGGCTTTATGTAGGTTTTCTCTTAAAAGATTGAGAACTTCATCTCTTTTTTTGAAGGTACTCTTCAACAATGACAGCAATGCATTTAGTAATAAAGAGTAGAAGGAAAAGCAAGATGTGGAGGCTCATACCCATATAAGGCTTTGAAGGGGATCATCTTGAGACTAGTGTGGAAGTTAGAGTTGTACCACCATTCTTCCAGTGGTAACCATTTGCACCAATTCTTAGGCTTGTGGCTGGACATGCATCTGAGATAGGTCTCCAAGCAAGCATTAACCCTTTCTGTTTGGCCATCAGTCTGGGGGTGATATGCAGTACTGAGGTTCAAGTTTGTCCCCAAAGCCTTGAATAATTTCTGCCAAAACAAACTAGTGAAAACTTAATCTCTGTCAGAGACAATGGAGGTTGGTAGCCCATGAAGTTTGATCACTTGATAGAGAAATTATTTTGCCACGGAGATAGCTGTATATGGGTGAAGTAGAGGAATGAAATGACTATACTTATTCAGCCTATCTAGTACCACAAGTATGACATTCTTCCTGTCACTAAGTGGCAAGCCTTCAATGAAATCCATGGAGATGTGTTGTCATGGTTGAGATGGTATTGGCAGTGGCTGGAGAAGACCTGCAGGGTGTTGATGTTCACCTTTATGTCTTTGGCAGATGTCACAATTGGAGACAAAAAGGTATACATCCTCTCTTAGCTTTGGCCAAAAGAAGTAAGTTTTTGCTCTTATGTAGGTAGCTTGTATACCAGAGTGACCACCTACATTGAAGAGTGTCTGAGGAGAGGATAATAGTTCTTATGGATGAAGCAAATCCCACATAAATTCTCCGTTTGTATCTCGAGAACACCCTCATGATATGAAAAATGAGCTACAATGAAGGATTAATCAAGAGCTCAGATATAAGTTGTTGTGCTTTAGCATCACCATCATAGCTGGAAATAACATCTTGAGCCCAAAGGGGTTGAGTGACAGAGATTGAGAAGCATGAAGCTGATGGGTGTGATCTTTTGGACAAGGCATCAGCTGCTTTATTGTCAGCCCCTTTCTTGTACCTGACTTCATAATCAAAACCCAGTAGTTTAATGACCCATTTTTGTTGTACCACAGTAGCAATCTTTTGCTCCAGAATGTATTTGATGCTCTGGTGGTCTGTTTGAATGATGAAATGGTGGCCTTGTAAATAGTGTCTCCACCTTGTAACAACTTGAGCAATGGAAAGCATTTCCTTTTCATAAGTAGATAAAGCAGCAGCCCTTGGGCCTAAAGGTTGACTGAAGAAAGCAATTGGTCTTCCTTGTTGCATGAGGACTGCTCCAATGCCATTCTCACAAGCATCAGCTTCTAACACAAACTCCTTGGTGAAGTCAGGGAGTGCTAAAACAAGGGTGTGTGTCATAATGATTCGAGGTTGTTGAAAGTTTGTAGTAGCTTTCGGGGACCAAGTGAAGGCATTCTTTTTGAGAAGCTCAGTAAGAGGTCTGCTGAGGATACCATAGCCTTGAACAAATTTCCTGTAATACCCTGTGAGACCCAAAAATCCTCGTAACTCCTTGATGGTAGTGGGTATAGGCCAGTTAGTCATACTACTGATCTTTGTTGGGTCAGCTTTAACACCTTCTGCATTGATAATGTGTCCCAAAAACTCAAGTTATGGTTGAGAGAAATAGCATTTAGAGAGTTTAGCAAAGAGTTGGTGCTGCCTGAGGATATCCAAAGTGATTTGTAGATGTAAAATATGGTCCTATAAACTGGAACTGTAAATCAGTATATCATCAAAAAAAACTAGGATGAATTTTCTCAAATGAGCTTGAAAAATGTCATTCATCAAGGCATGAAATATAGCTGGAGCATTTGTGAGGCCAAAAGGCATCACTCTGAATTCATAATGGCCCTGGTGTGTTCTAAAGGAAGTCTTGAAAATATCACCCAAGGCAACTCGAATTTGGTGGTACCCAGGACCAGGAGATCAATTTTTGTGAACCATTTGGCACCATGAAGTTCATCAAGTAACTCATCAATGATTGGGATGGGAAATTTGTCTTTGATAGTGATAGAGTTAAGCTTTCGATAATCAACACAAAACCTCCATGTGTTGTCTTTTTTCTTAACCAAGAGAATAGGTGTTGCAAATGGTCTATGGCTTGGTTGAATGATGCCAGAAGCAAGCATATCTTTCACCAGGTCTTCCACCACAGATTTCTGAATGTAGGGGCATTTATATGGTCTCATGGAAATGGGTGTAGAGTTTGGTTTGAGCGGAATAGTATGATCTAAGCTTCTTTGAGGTGGTAATGTGGGTGGTTCAGAAAAAACATCAGCATATTGTTGTAAAATGGTAGAGATTTGAGGTGGAATGGGATGTAACAGGGGTTGAGTGGAGATGGAAAAGAGCTGGCCAATGACACCATGAGTGTGCTTATTGAAAAAATTCTTAAGTGCAGAACCACTCATGTGAAGTAAGGTGGATTTTTTGGTGGCTACCTGATAGTGTTATTTTCTTACCCTGGTGTTTAAATGAAATACTGAGCTTGGAAAAGTTAAAGAGGACATCACCCAATTGTTTGAGCCAGTCAGCACCTAGGACCATATCGCAGCCACCCAGTGGAAGAAGCCTCAGTGGAGCACAGAAGTTGTAACCCTGCATAGACCATTGCAATTTGGGGCAGATTCCAGAGCTTACAGTTTTTTCCCCATTAGCCACAGTAACAAGTAATTGTGCAGTAGTAGCAATGTCACAGTGTAAAGCTTTAGCCAAATCACAGTCAAGAAAACTATGAGTACTCCCTGTATCAATCAAAATAGAAATACCCCGCTTGCGAAGAATACCCGGAATTCTTATTGTTTCACCACTAGTGTGACCTGTTAGAGCATGAAGTGATATTTCCATGTCAGAGTCCATCGGAGAAGGGGGTTCCTGTTTGAATGTTCAACGAGAATCTCTTCGAGGTTCTTTGGTAAGGAAGTATCTACCATAAACAAGCTGTTGAGTAGAACAAACATGCCCGGTTTGTAAAACTCGTCACAATTATAACAGAGGCCTTGCTCTCTGCGTTTTCGAGCTTGTTCTGGTGTGAGTCTCTTAATAGGTGGGACGGGGGAGTGCACAGATTTAGGTGATGGTTGTGGTGGTTTTGAGGTTGAAGGATGTGTATAAAGAGGTTTGGGAGGAAAATTAGGTGCACTAAGTGGTCTAGAAGGAAAATTGTTTGCAAAGGACTTGGGAATGGGTTTGTGAAGCTGTTGACGATGCAAACAGTTTGTTCCTCCATCTTGGCAAGAGAGTAAGCACGCAGAAGGGTAGTAGGGTGAAACATAAGTACAGAATTTTGGATGTCTGCCTTTAGACCCCCAATAAAACTGTTAATGAAATAGTTTTCAGGCAAATCAGGGTGCAATGTAAGTAAAAGAGACTTATAATGTTCGAATTCTTCAAAGAATGCATCTACTGTAGTCCGATGAGATAGCTTATTAAAATTACCAATAATATTCTCATTGGCTGGATTTTCAAAGCGTGAACAAGCTTGGTGGCTTAATTCAAACCAAGATACGATAGATCTAAACGATTGTAGGTTTAAAAGCCAAGTTTCAGCCTTACCATCAAGATGGATTCTTTGCCATTTTCACCTTCCGTGGCTCATCGGTGATATTGTGGAGTTGGAAGTAATGGTTGCACTTCTGAATCTAGGAGCGGGGGTTTTCACCATCAAATCGAGGAAAATCGAGTTTGGGTAGACGTTGATGAGGTAAAATTTCTCTATATTCATGATGTGTTCGACGATGTGAAGATTCAGCTCGATCTGGATCAATTTCATTAGAAACTTTCTGAGAAATTTTTTTTTGATGAAAGTCTCCATATGAGATTTGAATCCTGTAAGCGTATCCTCCATCTGAAGTTTGAAGTCCTCCTTCGTTATCATCTTGTCGATTTTGTCATTCAATGACTTGATTTGTAACTACTGTGAATCATATTTATCATATAAGTCTTTGCAAGTTGGATTACCGCTTCCTCCCATGATGAAACAAGGATCAAAACGGCTCTGATGCCAATTGTTGTGTTACCACAACAAATCACAACAGAAAATGAGGGTTTATTCTCAAATCACAAGGATGAGAGCCTGGGTATTACTGTGAAAGATGAAGAACAACAATTGTATTGCAAAATAATAAAGACAATTCATAACCACTCCCACACTTCACAGACAGATTTAAGATAACGTTCAATTGGACCCAGATAGTACACCTGTCGATACCTGACTGGTGACTTCGTTGACCCATTAAGACAACCCTAAATGATTAACAGATGATAAATGGTGCACCTACTACACACAGGTACTCACTACTTTACTAGGGGGCACTCAGGTACATAACACATATCTTTTGAACTACCAATATGTGTGATTAGTATAATCGTTCATGACTTACTTATGTTCTTGGTAAAACTATTCACAAGGCCTGACTTTTGTATTGGTATGACTTTTATTAGTGAAACAGATCTTAAGTAATCACCTGAGATGGTATGATCAATTTAGTGTTATTGGTATGACCAACTCTATGCAAAGGGGAACTGATCCTAGTAAGAGGTGCGACCGATCACAATAGGGGAATCGATCCTTGTAAGAGGTGCAACACGTTTCTAGATATTATGAACCGATCCTATGAACATGTGCGTTTTTAGACATTGGGAACCGATTCTATGGACATGTGCAACAAATATAAGTTAGATACCATATATATGTGGGAACCGATCCTAGTACCTAGTAAACCGAATTTTTGGAAAGCTAGTGTGACTAAATCCAGTACTCACATGGAGGTAGAACCGAAACTTGTTTTGGTAGAACCGTGAAACCCATGATTGGTGATTGAGTGTTCTTAATCAATCACATAGTTCTTGCAAGTCAGATGAACCAATTATAAACTTGTTTGGAAGTGTGGCAAATCGATTCCAAGATAGTAAATATGAAAGATGATTTACTAAGTTAAGATGTCGACATACTTTGAACATGTGCAGTAACGCTTATCTTTTATTGTTCAAAGATATTCCTTAATAGCTAAAGGAAAAATCCCGGATCGAAAAAATAAGTTGAGAATCTTTTAATAAGGTTTTTAATTTTATTTTTGGAAAATGAAAATTAGTAATGTGGATTTACTAGTTGGAGATTTTCTAAGAGATTTTCGGTCAATGTTTGGAAAAAGCATTTCAAGGAATTATGGAAACCGAATTTGGAATATATTGCATATCTTGCGAATATTTTCGGTTTTGGAAATTCCTTGGTGTCCAAACTTCCTTGGGTTTATAAATATCAAAGTTTGTATTTCGAGCAAACTAATCCTCAGAGCCAGCAAAACTACCTATTTGTGTTGTTACTGGTGGAGCCGCCTATTCGGAAAGGAAAGTAACCTAATTAGAAGAAATCTCTTACGGCCGCTCGGTTTAAAGACTTCTTTGGGATTGAGAAGCTCTATTAGTACCGTTGGTGGGAAACTAGATAATTGCGGTTTATTATTAGTTTTCGATTGATTTGATTGACTAACGGTTGTTGAACTTTGATTGCACCTAGTTTGTTTATGCTTGAGAATCTTCTCTTCTGATATAAGATTCACTCAAACTAGATCGAAGTTTCGACGAGGATCTTTAGACTGTTTGTAGATCTAAAGACGTCCTGTGATAATCCATTGTTAACAGACTCCGTTCTATGCGTGATTTATCACAAGAGATTCAAGTTGATTGTGTGCAGGTGTTTATTAAAGATCTAAGAAGATTTGAAGACAAAGAAGACTTTGAAGATTTCTGATTTGGGTTCATAATCTTTGGTGTGCACAATACTTGTTTCGATTAAAGAGGATCCAACTATAATCGGTTTATCCTTGTGGTAGATTGGATTGATTAGTTGAGTAGATCGGCATCAATACGTTTCTTTGTGATTAAAAGTATTGATTGAAAAATCTTGACAATTACTTTGGTAGTTGTTATTAGATAGATCTAAGGACCTGACAAAGGAGTTTATTGAGATAAACGGAAGAGCCTTTTGTCGAACTCACATCACTTGGTTGAAAAGAGTTATTACCAAACAGATTTGTTGTTCCTTTACTGTTTGAAATACGAACCAAAGGAATTGTTCCAAGTACGTGACTTATTACAAGTTGGAGGCGTGGGAATACAAACGAAACTAGGTGAACTATAGGTTTAGTTGCTTGGTCTCAACTATACGAAGTTGGTTTGATTTTGTGTAGTGGCTTAATCACGGGAGTATTCAATTGAACAAGGTCCCGGGTTTTTCGCATTTGCGTTTCCTCGTTAACAAAATCTTCTTTTGTGTCATTTACTTTTATTTTCAGTAATTATAATTGTTGTTATTATAATTTAAAGTAAATTACACAAACGCCTATTTACTTGATAGCAATCCTATTGTGTTTGGTTAAGTCCGAACCTTTTATCAAGTAAACATACTTCGTTGTTGTATTGTCTCAATCTCGTATCCATAGACGATCACACGAAGTGTGAACCGATTAGTTGTATTGTCTCGACCCAGTCCATAGACAATCACTTTCGGAGAAAGGAATTATAGGTGGAAAAGTTTTAGATTGAGGTATATTTGGGTACCCTCGTCTTTTCATTAATATCTAAACAAACTTGTAGATTAGAGATTATTATACTCTTCAAAACATGAAGAAAAAGCTAATTTTTCTATAACAAGAACAATTAGAATAAATCTAGAGATATCTTGCTAAAACTTCTTAAAGTATTTATGAAACACCTTAATTGAAGTTTTCTTACTAGTTTAGATTTCGACCAACTAGTGTCGGTATATGATCGAGAACCGAAATCTATCAAACCTAGGGTTTATGATCAACAATTCTTGAATAGCCTTATATCAGAAGAGAAGGGCCTTAGAATAGACAAGAATTATTAAATTAACCTATATTACAAGTTGCGTAACTATCATGACGATTATTACCAACTCGTGCTTTGTGATACCCAAAACAAAGTCTTATTGTCTCGCTCTTGTTCACGGAGAAAAGAAGTAGTGGAAAACGACCTTATGAAGCTTACACCAATTTTCCAAGGGATGAATTGTGTAGCTTACATGTACTCTTTATTTATAGTGGGCGGTTGCTTGAAACCTAAACAAGTCCGTGAGTTATTTTCATTTTTCAAGACTCTCCTTATTTTGAGAGTATTTCCTAAGTTATAACTTATAACCTTACATAAATAATTATTTTAGCACATAAATAATTATTTTAGCATAAATTTTATTTTTGTAAAATAAATTACAATTTAACTTAGGTAGGAGTTTAAAAACATCACACACACTTTAATATGGTAATCAATTGTGTATGGTAGAATAACCATCTTGCCTGGATAAGGAAACATCAATAACTTGACTAAAAAAGGCATCTATTCATGTTTTCACGCTCAAGTCCGTGAACCATTACGAACAGTTTGTGGAGTGTTTCCTATTCACGAACTGCAACAACAACAACAACAACAACAACACTTATAAGTGTTGCTTTAATAAATCACTCATAACTTCTTCGTTATAACTCAGAATTGAGTGATTCTTGGCTTGTTGAATTTGTATGCTCATTCACCACAATATAAGAAAATTTCCAAGGATAAAGGTCATTCTCACTAAAGTCATGGCTCAAATATCCTCGAGTCCATACATAAATGCATGTTTACCATCATAGGAATTGTTCCTTAGAGTGAGCACTTGTTTCGATAGATTAGAAAGGTATAACTGAACAAGAGTCCAAATGAATCAGTTACCGCATACCTTTGTTTTATTCCTATTTGATGTCTTCATTTGATTTTCAGTCTTCAATCTTCGAGGGTTATTCAGTGATGTTTGATACTCAAATACAAACTTCTAATCCTAGCTAGTCCGAGACCTGACTTTAGTAGACTACAAATCAAGATATAGTTCTGTTTATCTAATATTGACAACAAGCTTGAGATAGAAAAACTTTTGGGTTCAACCGAGCATTGCTCTAACAATTAGTTTTAAGAAATTATCAAGAAGCGTAGGTAATGATGTTCATGGAAAATCACCTATGGTAGAACCGTCACAAATCCCCATTAAAAGTTATTAATGGCGAGAAATAGACGGCTCATATGGAAGTAGGTCCAATGAAATCACCCCCTATAGATGAGGAAGATAATTATATCCTACCTACATACATAATATATACAAATAACATACATTTTTTTACCACATTTTATTCATGAGTATGTTAAGGCCATCGGCGATGTTGAGGGCAACGAAAATTGCGGTTACCATGTATTCGTAGATCAACTTGGACCTTTTGACACGGAAAAATATTGGGGTATAAACTAAATTACTTATGTAAGGCAAAAATATTTGCTTGAACTACGTAGTTTCTCCGATTTCTACTAGCCAATGATGAGACTTAATAGAGAAGAAACAGAGACGGTGTTAAATGAGAAGTTCCAAGCATTTGAATGGAGTTTAATAGGAACACTAGACTGTCAAGTGAATATTGGATGGAAATTTTAATATGTGGCTATCTACTCGCCAACTCATTCCATTGCGTTATTCATTGCATCTCATATGGACATGATGCTACATTAGCAACAACATGACGTATTTTTATAGAAGAATCGTCACCAACGAAATTTGTCATGGGACTTGTGCAAATGAACCATTTTATCGGCCTCCAATTGAAAAAAAAAAAAATGATGCCCAATAACTCCATTAAGGATGGGATGCGATTGTGATGGCGCAATCCCCAACAGTTGGTGTAATCGGTTCGAGAAAAGTTTTGAATTGTGGACCGCATTACAATTCTCGAGGGATGCCCCATGTGTACTAATGACTTCCGACGAGGATGAGTAAATGTGGTGTGAAGGGTGGTGATTCTATTATAAGAATGTATTTTGAAGTGTGGTGATCAAAATGTAAGATTGTAGGATGGTGATTATAAGTGAACCTATGTATTTTTTGAATCACTCACTATTAATAAACAATCTATTTTGGTCTTATTATTTTTATTTTTTTATTTTTTTTGAAAACCAAAGATATTGGTTATTTACAAGTACTTACGGCTAGGTTTTACGCTGGCATGACCCAGCTATAATTAAGTAAGTGTGGGAGTGTCTAGTATATACGTAAAATGAGATTTCGGCAGATTCACGACTGGGATTGTCTGGTGACTTAGCCGTAATTTTTGTTTTACAAATTTACAGCTGGGTATACAAACCATAATTTTGAGTTCATATTTTTTGGAAGATTTACTGCCACTAAAACCACCCGGAAGACATATTTACAGCGGCCATTCCCAGCCGATTCTGCTATACGGCTAGGTTACAGAAAGGGTTAACCTAGTTGTAATTTACCCTGGATTACCATCCTCTAATTTTTCATTATACTTAAACAAGAATCAGATAAGTTAAAACACTAAAATTCATTCATTCAAGGAAAAATTAATATCCCATTACTGAAAACAAAGGAAACCTAACCAAAATCCATAACCAAACAAAACATACTAAAACAAAGTATTGCATTATAAAAGATGAAAATACTTAGGAAGTAGATAATTCACTCATCCACTACGACTAACATTTTTGGAACATCTTTAGAAGATGATGAAGAACTCTCAGGCGTCTTGGAACCACTCATCCACTCATCATCATCGTAAGTATAAAGATAATCAATTGTAGGATTATGTAACTCCTGAATCCCGAGAAACATTGTGCTTTGTTAGTTGCAGTCCAAATATAAACCCTCATCAATGTTACATGCCATATCCTCACCATCCACTTAGCTCGCCCAACCTATTTTCATATTAAATATACACATCCTACAATCAATAGTTGTACACAATTTGAAAAAACTTATACAAAATTAAGAATGATATAGTTAGTATACGTACCATCATCGCAGCAATGTCAGACATTTAAGGTTCTTGTGGTCCTTTTTTCAGTTCACTTTCTCGGTTCCTAAGAATGGTAAAAAAAAACATATAAGAAGATAAAAACAATTCACTTATACTGATAGATCTACAGTTAAGAAAAAACAGACGAACCATCCGTAGGACAACAAATCGGCTGGGAAATACGTGACGATCTAACCGCATAAATATTTTCGTCTAGGAAATGAAAAATACGGTTGGGAAAAAACAGTTACAGTGGGGAAATTCTCAGCATAAAACATCCATCATTCATATGATTTATGTAGAAACAAGATTTCTTACGGATAAGAGAGTCTCATCCGTATAGAGGAACTCACAGTTAGGATCTCGAATTTTTCATATCGTAGGAGTACATTACGGTTTGGAGTTCTTCATGTCCCATCCGTGAGTAGTAGCTTATGGTTAGGACGATATGAAATCCTAATCGTGATCGTCTCAGAAAACCATTTTTCAGAACCCTATATTCATAAATCTAAACTATTTTTCCATTATAACACTAAAATAATTGGTGGATTTTCTTACCTAGTAGGAGCTATTTATGGAGGATTCACTGGTGTTTGGACATACTGATTCACCAAATCTCCATTAAAGACATCAGTAACTTGGCATGTTTTAAAATCAGGGTTCAGTCAGCCTGATCTTGTCACTCTTGTTCTTGTTTTCATCATGAGAATCAACTTGAGTTATTCGGAGTTTAGAGAACCAGTGAAGAAGGGAGGAAGATAAGCTTAGATTTTGTTTTGTTTTCCTGAGGAGCAGAAGAGAGAAATAGTTTAGCTTGATCCGAGAGAAATATTTTGATTTTAGGTGATTATGTCAGGATTAGATTTTAATTTGAATTAATTTTATTAGGTAGGGGAAAATCTGACTTTTCAGCCTCTTTAGGTATCCCGTATCCACTTTTTGGATACCCGAATCCTATGAAGTCCCCAAATCCGGGTTGCATCCCCAAAAGTGGGATTCCATTTTGGGGTAGGATCCAATGACATGGTTATATTGACATAATCATGACATGGTTTGGCCATTTTTTCTACAAAACCCAAGCGACAGTGTTTTTGAACCTAATTTTTTGGTGACATGTTCCTCTTATATAGCTCTACATTCCTACCAAAAATGAGAGCATTCCGAGACGTAGAAGACTACCATATACCATTTGGAATATCAATCGTTGAAGATGAGCGGTTAAAATTAAATTTTGTGAATGGTGAAGTTTCGTATATCAGAATACTCTCATTTTTGGCAAGAATGTAGAGCTACATAAGTGGAACATGTCACCAGAAAATTAGCTTAAAGTTCGTTGTCGCTTGGATTTTGTAAAAAAAAATGGTCAAACCATGTCATGATTATGTTAATATAACCATGTCATTGGATCATGCCCCTTCTACTGTATTTTTAACATGACTAGATTGTCACCCGTGCGATGCACGAGTCTGTTTATTGCTTGTGGAATATTGAATGCTCTTTTTATATAGAGATTATGTCACAAAACCAAAGTAATCCCAATAAGTGTGCAAGAAAATAATAAAATGAACAAAAAAGGGCCAAAAATATTGATAGTAATAAAATTTTATTATTTTTGATTCATCAACCAACAAAGAATTGATCTAAAATAGCAAACATTCATTGTCGTCTATGGTTTTGATGGATCCTTAGCTGTATTCCCGATTGTTAAACTTGTTTTGGTTGGTTGAATAAAACCATACCATTCTTATTCCCGATTAACACGCCTGTTTGGAGTCTAATAAGATGTTGTGGGACATTGTCGAACTCCAAAGTGTTTAAAAAATCCGTAGCATACGGAAAAGAAGCTACATCGATTGTGTTTATGCTCGCATTTTCTTGTTCTTCAGCCACATTTTATGCTTCTTTATGCATATCAGTATCAAAATTAAGTATTAATTTAGGTGTTACCCACGACTATAAGAAAAAAATGAAAAAAACAGCGGAGAAGCTATGCTATTAGCTTTGTAATATGAAATTAGGGTTCCAGTATTTTAGTTTATTATAGGTATATATAGTTTTTAATCTAAATCCATTTTCGGAAACGGACTTAGGTTTGTGCCCATGGACTCAGATTTTCAGAAATTGACTTATTCTTAATGGACATAGGCGTATTGAACCTCCACCAGCCCCTTACATATTGATTCATAATGAATAAGCCCCATAGCCAACATTCACAATCCAGAAATTTCATAAAAAAATTATTGATATTATAAACTGGAAAATTTCATTCCTAAACAATATGAAAGTAAAACATTTCCAAAAAGAAAAGAAAGTATGTTTCTGTTGCTCCAATAATTTCAATGATTTGGTTGCTCGTTCAAGGCTCAGAGGTAAATAATTAAATTGTGAACTCTCAAAATCCCACCTCAAAAGACAAAATAAAATAATTATCCAATAAAGGGTAAACTAAACAGAAGTAAAAGGTAAACTGAACAGAAGTATTCCTAATAAATAAAGGGCCTAAGTATAAATTCTAAAATAAAATTGTGCTTCGTCGCTGATTAAGTTTTGACTATTTGACAAATGACTTGTCCAACTTATGAAATGCAAAATTAACACAATGTTTTTAATACAACTGTACCTTACTTAATAATTGGAATACAATACGATTAACAGAGGACAGTAGAAAAGTAATACATTATGTGTTTTATAATGTAAGCTTAATTGGTTACCTGTAGTCCATTTCGATGCTTGTTTGAACGAATTGTGCCATTCGTTGTCATCCTGAAGCAACCCCAGTGCCATACATGTCTCTCTATAAGTCTCATAGGGTTCTCCATCAACTGTTCTTAATTCTGCATAACTACGCGGCCCCTTCACGATGTTCAGCAAAATACGAAGAAAATATCTTTCCCCTGAAGTAGGGTGAGCATTGTACAGTCTGCCAACCGCATTTCTTTGTTTTCTTACCCTCCACTTCTTCAGATTATTGTCCCAGACGAACATTGTCGGGAAGTCTGCATAAGTCAATTCTCTGGCATCCTAAAATTCCTTATTTGCCTCAAACCACTGCAGAAATTTCGTCCTTCTCACGCTCACTCTATTCATAACCTCAGCTATATTATCGGTATCCTTGAAAAAAACCTGTTGCTCACCTTCCAAATGGTAGGGAAGTCGCTCAACACTTGGATCTCGATATTGGATATCGTAGTCCCAAATCCTCCAACATGACTCTGCTGGAGATACATAACGACAATCCAAATATTCATCCACTTCATCGATAACCTTTTCCTCTGTCCCAGGATCTGTGACAGTGTCTTGATTTTTGCTTTTAACTGATTCAAAGATTTTATCTTGAGGTTTTTTCTCTCTCAATGACGGTCGTTACTCGGTCCCTGCCCTTGTGTATGTACTTGAAAAGATACTTTACCAAAGATCCTCTCCCATTGCAAACCTCGACACTAATATGCGCATCAAATTGAACAATAAATTCTCTATTATGAGGCATGACCCACTGGTTAGATAAATCTACCCCATCCTTGTGAGCGTACACATTATTCTTGCGTCTTCGATAAACTGGATACCCATTCTCATCCAGCTTGTAGTACGGATGTTGAACTCTTTTGGGTAGTGCTTCGAGCATTTGTTGTCTCTCATGCATTTAAGTCCGGCTTGCTAATTCCTTGCAGGGTCCATGTAGCATGAATGAACAACGACTTTATGCCCATCGGATCATTTTCTTTGTCGGGTATTTCTGCCGATATAGTCCTATCTATCTCGGATGGAGGCGTGGCTTGTCCTTTTATCCAACCACAAGAGGATATGCGCATGTGGCAGTCCTCTTTTTGAAACTCGATTGTATATATTCTTTTGCAAAACAAAGGGGCAAAGATTAGGTTACTCCAAACAACTAAATTCCCAGTTAACCACATTGTTATACGAAAAATGTACAATTTTTTTAAGACATACCCGCTTGATCACGGTCCCGAAATGTTTCTTCTCACGTAAAGATTTCATCAGCTCCTTTAACTTCAAATTAAAGACTCTACTTACGATATCTGGTCTATCTTACGCACGTTGTCGGTGTTTTTTCCAATACAACTGGATCTCGGACCATTTTGGATTGCAAGTGAATGTTACAAAGTGTCCAGTATACCCTTGCATCTACAAATTACAATGTCATCGATAATGTTCCATCATGTACCTTGGGCTACTAGTAAAAGTAGAAGGAAGTACAATTCTTTTCCATTAGACCCCCAACAAAGTGTCTCCTTTCGCACGCATCTTTTAGCCCACTGTACAACTCGGCCGGATTGTGGGTTGGTTGTTTCTTACCATCGAAGCCGATACTCTTCTAAGCACGCATAAGCATCAACCACATATTCTTTGGAGAAGACGACCACCCCTTATTAGTGTCTCTCCTTCCCCGTCCTCTGCTGCAATCTATACGCATAATACTCACGCATGGTGATTGTCTGACGCTTCATCAAATTACCATTTTTGGACACCTTAGGATTTTTATAAAAAATATTTTCCGTGTATCCATCTTCACCATACGGGAACAATATCGGAAACTGCATCGGCATGTAGCACGGATGTGTCTCATCTATCCTAGTATAACCATCCTTTTTATGTTCAACTATAATGTCCCTAAACCCTTCATCCTTTTCTCCTTGATCCATTTTATCGGTAGAACTCGCACAAATAAACCAAAGCAATTTCGGAACACGTTGGTAGGTTGTATTCCCTAGGATCTTTAGCTCGATTACCAATCAGCCGCATACGGTATTCAGGTACGTCTGTTTCACGGAATCGATCTCTATCCATTCTAAATGCCTTTGCCACCTCATTATGCTCATCAAACATGGAGATTAATTTTTTTATCACATCTATATCAAATTCATCATTGTTTTCATTATCACTAGAATGTTTCTTTGACGAACCTGCATTGCCCTCAGGTGCCTTGACAAACACATTCCTTACGAGATTTGCTTCTCGTTCTATATCGCATCGTATACATAAAGCGAGCAAATCTTTGGAATTCCTCCTACATGCAACAATGATCCTATAATGTGGTAATTGCTTCCTTGAATCTTGTAAACGTACGGGCCTCCACCTTTGTTAACATCATGGACCTGACGACCACCCGATGACGTAAATGCAAACATAGAATTGTATAGTCTAATCAAACTCCTAAATTTTGTTGATTTTTGACCACCTTTATAGTCCATCATTGTCTGGAGAAACGCAGGAGCATCTTTAAGCAGAGGAAGCTGAACATTGCCCTACGAACAACAGATATAATATTTAACCTTAGATGGATCAGCAGATTTCTCAGTTATCTCCACGAGGCCGGACCATTGCTCGCAATCCGGGCATGTGTTGCACGGAGGTCCGAGATCGTTTTCTTGATACCCAATTCTGGTCAAACACCAAACAAATATGTGGTTCAGTGGGTTGAAAATAGTACAAATACACAAAAAGAGGTTAAGAAATTCATGTCATAAAAAATCCAACTCACTTGTAGAATGCTCGACCACTTCAATCTCTAGATGGGCACCAATGTCCGAACCACCATTGGAGTTTAAACCTCCACTTTTGATTACACCATTTTTCTTACATACCCCTTGATTACAAAGCACCAAAAATGAATGTGTATAGATTACTTATTACTATGCTAGAAAAAACAAACATTTGTTTTAACAATGTATAAACAAAATAGGAAAAATAAAAATCTGTATAGTCTCAATAAACATTAACTAACCTGTAGAATGCTCAACAGTGTCCATTGATCCACCCTGGGATCCAAGATCACTTTCCTCCAATGCCCTATTCCTCTTAAGCACCCCTTGAGTACAAAACAACAAACATAAATTTCACAGATTAGTCGTCAACTCACTCATAGCAATCAACAGACACAACCCCATTAAGAAAAATAATCAAACAGGAAATAAATTACGCATATAATCACTTGTGGAGGAAATAACCTGGACTTGAATTTGTTTTGCAGTTCCGCTCCATTACTATACTTTTACGCCTATGGCGATTCACCTAACTTTGTTACGGTTCACAACTTGGTTGCTCGG
Organism: Papaver armeniacum; assembly: GCA_023531295.1. Taxonomy (NCBI): domain Eukaryota; kingdom Viridiplantae; phylum Streptophyta; class Magnoliopsida; order Ranunculales; family Papaveraceae; genus Papaver; species Papaver armeniacum. The sequence goes on from JAJJWW010015146.1 coordinate 54,666, forward strand.
GCACTTTTCTTTATCGGTACGTAAACTTTCTATAGGCATTAAAAATAATAACAAAATAAAATCAAACAACGTCCTGGAACATGATCTTATTCGTTGAAATATGCATGTACCTGCATCCAGTACCTTCAAGCAATCTACGTATTTTCTGTTTTTTCTCTCAGTATCACGCCCTTACGCTTCATACGATTCACCTTGCCTGCTCTGGAGTAGTCGCATCTATCATAAGCTGGTTTCTTGGTTCTACCCACGGACTTTCTTCTTTGCATGGATCATATGTAAGGGCAAAAACAACAATAATCCCCCCCCAAAAAAAAAAAAAAAAAAAAAACATGCCGATGAAACACACTCAACCACAAAGTATACCTGTATTTTTGCTCTTGCGCACTCCACTCTCAATGCTGGAGTCCCGATCCATTACCAAGTGTAAGGAACTCAACCGACTGTTGCACATCATATTTTAGATCATTTCAATGTATTTTGTAAAGTGGATTCCACCGTATGGAATCAAAAGGATACCCAGATCTCGTTTGATAAATATCCAGCATCGAAAAAAACAACCAGAAGCTACGAATAAAGACTTTTATCGCAAAAAAGTCATTGAAAAAACAATGGGAATAGCAGATTAAAAGTGATGAGTTTCTCACCGCAATGTAGAGTGGAGTTTACGATCCTAAAAATAAACCTGTTTCTGGAATCAAATCAATCAATCAACGAAACAATAAAGACCTTCATCGCAAAAAGCCCAAGAAAAAAAATGGGAATAGCATATAAAAAGTGATGAGTTTACGATCAAAGCATCTTAGATGAAACACATTCAACCATAAAGCATACTGTATTTTTGCTCTTGCGCAATCCGCACCAAAGAAAAATGGGATCCGGCATCCAGTGCAAGGGCCTTAAATAGAGAGTAGATAAATCCAAAAAATTCCACACAAAAAAACTTCTTTGTAGGAAATAATATACGTATCCAATATTCACATTTATTTGGATATCATATTGCAATATTTTCTTCCTTCCAATATTTTCTTTCTTGTTATTTTTGATATCCACATTTATTTTGGTATTTTCCAAAATTGTTAATGAAATCGCTCCTATGATTTTGTTTTTTGTTTTTATTTTTGTTGATGTTCGTGATTTTTTTTTTCTTTTGGAATTTGGAATTCATACTCCTAATGGTTTTGTATTATTTTATTTTTTGTACAGGATTAACGGACTCTTCACTCTATTCAGGCATGACTCCCACAAATCAGGTATTTTCTTTTAATCACTCACCTGAAGAAAAAAAAAATTCATTCAGGTTCATGTTTATAATATTTTTTAGGTATTCAATACCATGTAATTAGGGGGAGATTTTTCTTTTATCGTAGTTTGGAGATGTAATTAAGGGGATTTCATTACAAAAACTGTAAATGGACATTGGATATTGGTTTATTTATATGATTGTTTTTTTAATCATATGATGGATTTAATTTTACGATGAAATCATGATGAACATTTTATCTTATTTTATCATGATAATGATTTTTTTTTTTTTTTTTGTAATGTTTAAATTGCTTATATTTGTTTTGATATGTTTCTTAGAATAAATAAGATTTAAGAAATTTAGGAAATTATTTTCTAAAATGTGATTGGTAAAAAAATATTTCACGGGCCCAATAGATTCCACTGGAATTCAATTGGCTGAAATTTAGAATGGTGGAGCCAGAATCAACCAGACGCTCCGATTAACCACGTCGCTCGAAAAAACTCGGTTTTTATATAAAGAACGGCGTAAATGAAACGAGAATTAGCATTAGTACAGGCAAGTACTATTGGGCAACGGATACGGTACTGCCCATATTCGTTTCGGTAAGTACCGGTGACACCCTACACCCCGACCAAAATCACTGAATTCGAATCCGGGTAAATTATTCTAGAGAGAGAAAACTCTTCGGTCATCTGCTGACGAAACCGAGGAGGAAAATAAGTGATTAAGAGTTTCAGAACTTCCGGATCTCGTCACTTTTGCTTTAGCGATACTGTCGGATCCTACTAGAACCCGTTCATTTCATTTGGTAAATCTCTTAATCTGAATACTTTTGAATTATTGTTATCAGTGAATGTAGTTAGGGTTTTCACATTGAAATTTAGAAATGTGGATGAATATGTATATAAGAATCCCTAAAATATTTACCTTGAATCATATGCAATAATATTAGCAACAATTATCAATTTCCCCCTACAGCCGTAATGGGAGCTGAAATGACAGCGAATTTCGATATTAGCAATTGGTTATCTTCATTGGCTTATGATCAATGGGTAGCACTTCCAGTTTCTGGGTCACGCCCATCGGCTCGTTACAAGGTACTGCTTCTTCTTCTTCTTTTTCAATGTAGAGCTTAGCCTGAATTTATGTTTTAAACTTAGATTATTACTTTACAGTTTTTATTTTGCATTTAGCATGCAGCTGAAGTTGCTGATGGGAAACTTTATATTACTGGAGGAAGTCGCAATGGACGATATCTTTCTGATATTCAGGTATCAGACATGACTTTCTCTTTCTTTTTTTTTTTTTTTTTTTTTTTTTGCTTCATGTAATAATAGGTTAGTATTGCAGGTACTTGATCTTAGATCTTTGACGTGGTCGAAACCGAAAATACACATGGATCAAGTATCTGATCAACTGGTTGACAACAGAGTTCAGGAAGCCCTACCTGCCATATCAGGTCACAGCCTGGTAAGCATTTCAACACTTCCACGAAAGATGTGTTATTCTCCTGGGATCCCAGGTTCTCTTATTTTTGCGTCTAATAATTTTCTCCATCCATTGTCTCTCCATTATGCCTTCGACAGGTCAAGTGGGGAAGCAGGCTTCTTCTTCTAGGTGGACATTCAAAAGAGTTATCCGAAGTCGTAACTGGTTTGTACTTGAGCCACGTTTATTCTTCTATCTAATTGTCTCATAATATTTACCTTCTTATTGGGTTTGTGCTTGTACCTGGAATATTTGTAGTTCGGTCAATTGACTTAGAGACCCTCAATTGTTGCATCATGAAGGCTTCAGGAAAAGAACCGGTAATTCACCCAATTTACTTAGTCCATGTCTGGTGTTAGTATTCACATTTCTCTTAATTGAAAATGTTGGTTCTGATCAATATGTATTCTTTCTCAGATAGCTCGTGGAGGGCAATCTGTAACACTAGTTGGTTCTAGATTGATAATGTTTGGTGGAGAAGACAGTAGCAGGCGTTTACTAAATGATATCCATATTCTTGACCTGGAAACTATGACTTGGGATGTAGCGGAGACATCGTATGTCACTTTACATCTGTTTTATCATCTACCAACTCCAATCATTGATTTGGAGGAGTTTAATCTTTCTTTTGGTTATACAGTCAGACTCCTCCGTCTCCGAGATTCGATCACACAGCAGCCATACATGCAAATCGATACCTTCTAATTTTTGGTGGCTGTTCTCATTCGGCGTGTTTCAGTGATCTACACATTTTGGATTTACATACTGTAAGTGAACCAAATTAGATATGAAACAAAAATCAACATTCTAAAACCTTCCAGATTTCATAGTTGGTAAACAAATTCACAACTATAAGTTTCAAACATGTTCCAACATAGTCATAGCAAACAAGACACATTAATTAGAGTTAGTCTTGGATCATGTTGATTCTACTTGTTAGTTCAATTCTGAATTCCTTGTTGCTTGATTGCTCGAACTAATGAGATATTCATATGGTGCAGTTGGAATGGTCCCAACCACACATTGAGGGTGATCTCGTGACTCCCAGGGCAGGTCATGCTGGTATCACCATAAATGAGGATTGGTACCTAGTCGGTGGTGGAGATAATAGAAGTGGTAAGATAAAAAGTTAGGTTCAGGCATGGCTATACATTTGTTTCTACCTCTTTGTGAATTAATTTAATTCTTGTTTGCAGGTGTTTCGGATACCCTCATGCTAAACATGTCGAAGCTTGTATGGTCAGTGGTTACAAGTGTAGAGGAACGGGATCCCCTTGCGAGCGAGGTTTCTTATATGCTGTGTTGCTTTTTTAGGTTCTCAATAGGGCTATTCAACATTGTAATTTCTTGATGTTGGTGTTCTGTAGGGACTGACTGTTTGCTCTGAAATAGTAAATGGAGAGAAAGTTCTAGTTGCCTTTGGAGGATACTACGGGAAATATAACAATGAGGTACACAGTATAGTAGAGGTCTTACCTAAAAGAATGTTTGATTGAAGTTGTGTGGCTATTAAGGTCGTATATATTATGTGCGTTCTCCATGGTGTCTATATTGCGTCATTTCCTCTGCTCGAGTACCCAATGAACTCCGCAATGCGTAATTGAAGCTAGCGCTCTCGTTATTGATCTTAGTTTCTCTGCTGCCAACACACTGCAGGTGTACGTCTTGAGAACCAAACCCAAAGATTTATCAAGGCCTAAGATTTTTCAATCACCTGCAGCAGCTGCAGCAGCAGCTTCTGTTACTGCTGCATATGCTTTGACTAGTAGTGGCGGAAGGAAGATTGATATCAGAAAAAAAGAAGATGCAAATTTCCAAGAAATGGAAACTGAAACGTCGCCACAAGATTTCACATTTGGGTTTAACCTAATTACAGCAGAAAAAAAGACGTTAGAGTCATCACTAACAGAAATAAGAACACAGAATTATAATTTCAAGGATGATCTTGCTGAGATTAACAATACTTATGAAGATTTATCCAAGGTATTATTTGTTTTTTCATAATATGATGGTTGAACACCGTCTAATGTTCTAGCCTCTCATCGTCTGAATTTTCTTATTGAAGGAACTACTCTCCGTTAAAGGTCAACTAGAAGCTGAAACATCAAGATGTGTCAATCTAGAGGTTGTTTCTTTTTGTCTTTATCTTTTTCTTTGCATTTGTTATTTCCTTCTTTAGTTTGTATTTGATTTTAGTTATTTAGGATGGTTGAGAAGCTGATTTCCTGACATATTGGTTCATTCAGACACAAATTTCAGAACTACAAAATAGGCTGGAGTCATTGCACTCTATAGAGGATGAGTTACAAGTGTTAAGGAACCAGAAATCTGCCTTTGAGCGAGATATGGAGTTCACTACCGAGGGGACAATGCAGAAACAAAATTCCGGTGGAGTTTGGCAGTGGATTGCAGGAGCTCCACGCAGCTCATAAAGTACTAGGATTCAAAGCTTGAAATGAGGAGTTGTGCAATATTCTGACGAATTATATAGCACCCAGGCCCCAGCAAAAGTTTCCTGCTGGCGAAATTATATATGCTTAAACTTGACATCATTTGGAAAAAACACTAGGTCACAGTATAGAAAATAAGAAAATATGTGTTGAAATATAAAACACTGCGTTTCTTCAGCAAGTTTCAGATGTTGTAGGAAGAATTATACAAGTTTTGTTGTTCCATTTTTATACTTGCTTGTTGGAAGTTCACCTATAGTAAATTTATCATATGTCAATGCTATTGATTTCATGTTTTTTTCTTCTCCTGTTCAAACTTGTTGTATCTCGATTTGGATAAATTATAAATTTGCTCTTTTCTCCTTGTATACGTCTTGTTGTTGTTTTATTTTTTGAGCCAGTCTCAGATTAGCAACTATTTATGCCTTCTCTTTAAGTTAGTCTCTGGTACACCTGCACTTATATGAATATGTTGTGTTCATTGTTTGAAAAAAATATACTAATAGAGTTAGAAAATGTTTGTATCAACCACTCCTATATTTCTAATTTGTAACCTATACTCGTATTTGCTATTGTTGTTTACGGCTTCCAATTCTGCAGCAAAAGTTTACAAGAGCCTGACTACCAAATTTACTTGGTATCTGTTCCAGTTTCTCCACTCAGTTAGTTGGACATGTTTTTGTTTGTTGCACATCTAAATGTGCTTGCCTCTCCCCATCCCTTGAAATAACGTCAAACTATTTCTTGGCTCGCAATGATATGTCAGTCGAGGTTAAAGTTGGAAAAAAAGAAAAGAATAAATCGTTAAATTTCTGATGGCAGTAGTTTGTCATGTCGGCAGATTTATTTACGTTGTCTCAAATTTTTTTTTGCACACTCACTCAACTCAACAATGTTGACTGGGGAATACGTGGAAAATAAGTATCCTCACCCCAAGTAATACGCGATGGCTAGATCTGCTGGGTCGTACAGTAAGCATCAAATGTGCACATCTCAAGTTTTCAAATATAAATTCTGTCTCCACTTCCATGGGTCCAACCCTGAAGGCACGTTAGATGTGATTTGTAGAGAAATTCATAATCAAAAATAATCTTCATAATTCATTATGCCTCTCTGTACGATCTTGACAAACATGTAGAACTGAGGTATCCTCAAGTCAAGCAACGACCAGATCAGGGTCGTATAGAAAGTGTTTCATAATAACCCACCTAATTGCAAAACCTGCACTTATTTACTTTTAACAATCACAGACAAAATGACTTCTACTAGTAGCAAATTTAGTGAAAAGTGCTCTACTTGAAAAATGCCTATCCTTGGTTGATAACGCCCAAATGTGAATCAGTGATTTTCTTCCACAATTATATACCGGAAGTTTCTTGACTAATTTTTGGACCGTGAGGGTTTCTCTTTTACTAAATTGTCCAAGAAATACTCACAGGGATAAAGGTAATACAAGCTTGCACAATGCACAGTTCAACATGTTCCAATGTATCGCTAAATATGAATGAGTTGCTTCGACGCAGGGGTGAACTTCAAGTTTATAACCACGTTTTGTCCAGTTTTTCTTTTGAATAGTCAGTGGTCTCCCAATGAGATTGGAAGAAGTAGCAGCCGTGGTTGAAATGACAGTCTCTCTTATCCCAAAGTTCTCTAACGTATAGAAGAATGTAAGGATTCAATATTTTCTTGACAGAGAACGGACAGTAGAATAGTAAATGGTGGTGACAAGTTTAGTAGCCAGCCTTTTTTTTTTTCACTGAGCAGCCCTGTGAACGTGTTGCTTACTCTGGCCTGTGCATACTTGGAGTCTGGTGAGATATGGGAAAGCGATGTGGAATCACCTATATGAAGCAAGGGGATCCCCACCACCTCATAAACATGTGCTTATATATTCAAACCTCGGAGATATTTCATCTTTTAATGCCGAACTAGAGTGTAACCCGTGCTACGCACCGGGATCGGTGGGATCAGCTAATTTAGTGTGGCGGGGCTTCGCCCCGCGCCCGTAGTTAAATGCATTAGATTATTTTTGAACAATCTTTGATTAGTTTGATCTTTTAAAAGGATATGGGAGTCTGATACGCTTTAGGTGTCTAATGATTTAAAGATTTAAATTTTGTATTGTAAACATAAATTCAGGTATTAATTCTATATGCAGATATTAAAATAACTAAAAAGAAGTTGACTCCATAAAATTTGGATTTAAAATAATTAGATTTTATATGCTTATGAATATTTGCAATAGGGATTTCAATAGTCTGGAGTTGTTCTCTGTCGGGAGTTGTACTTATCGATTCCTTTTTGTTTAATAGATATGCTTTCTTTGAAGCATTATTTCAATGAAATATGTTATGTGCTTTTAGATTGGGATATATGAAGTTTATTTCTTCAAGTATGAATCTAAAGACCATTGAAATTCCTATTGCATTTAATATATCTCCTACGCTATCTACCCGGTTTTTCAACAAAATTATATTTTAAGGGATTACATTCTTTTTTTTCTCCACGAAAATTATGCTTATCATAAACATTACGGTTACCTTTACATATATTATTGGCAATACCCTCATTTTTTTTACTCTAAAATTACTATCTATAATCACTTCAGTCGTTTGTCCTATTGATGTGAATATACCGTTATGTTGCTTTAGTTACATTTGTCATATAACATATAATAAGAATAAATAGAATTTATAACATAACATTTATACTTGTTACCGTGGAATTGGTGCATTTGATATGACTCGTTTGGAACTTACATTATAACTTACATTTTTATTCCTCTAATGAAGAAAAAAGTTCTAATAGACACTTCACAAAGCTTGGAACACACATTGAGGCAAACCTCTATTACTTGCTTGGAATGATTCTAAAGACCGATAATATTTATGGCCAAACAACGTTCCCAAAAGAGAGCCTTCAGAGAACCTTGAAAAATCTAATACCTTTTTTGCCATTTGTGGGATACGAACCCACAACTGCATGGAAAATACCATGCTAGTTTGTAACCCGTCCCGGTTTTCCAGACACGTGATAACATCTTTAAAAAATTCTCTATTGGTAACTTATTTTTTTTAAGCGATAATAAAATATGTGCCATATTCTAATGGATTTACGACCGCCCATTAATTTTATGATAACATGATATATTTGTCGGGTATCCCTATTTCATTGATAAATGCCGCATTATTATTAAATTAGTTCATGGGTACCTGTGATTTATAAGATGATATTGTGCACTATGGAGTCCATTATTTTAAGTAAATATACATTCACCATGAGTTGTATAATGATTTCTCATATTATATGGTGGGGGTTGAGCACCCTTGTACTATAAATAGTTACTTAAACTTGATGTCATTGATTTAGTTTATGGAATTCGTGAATCATAAGATAACCATATGGAATATATTTACAACGATTTTGAGTGAATATACGTTTAACCAAGAATTATATAATGATTCCCGCGTATTACATGGTGAGAATTTGTTACTCGTATATCATAGGGTGAGAGACGGATACATATATATTGTTGGCAGATTTATAAAATTTACTTATTTCCTTGAGTTAGTTTATAGGTACTCATGGATTGCAAGATGGTATTCAGTGCATTATAGGGTGAATTGTCGATAGGTACATAATTACCAATAACAAATTGTAAAATAATCTCGTTTATTATCGGGTGAAAGTTGAGTGCTCGTACATCATAAGTAAGTACTTAACCATGATTTTTTTGATTTAGCTTATGGGATGTAAACTATATGCTCCCGTGCATTTTAGAGTAAATATTTTTGAGATATCCCTACTCATTAACTGAATAATTATCACTTACGTTATAGAGCAAGAATTGAGTACCCGTATGATATAGCGAGAGTGTGGCACTCATATGGATACATAAACTTGATTTCATTGAGTTAGTTTATGAGTTAGTTTAGCGAGAGTGTAGTACTTATAGATTCACTGAGTTAGTTTATGGTACCCATGAATTATAGGATGGACTATGGTAAACGATATAATGCACTATAACGTGTTTTTTTTAAAGATTTATATTTTTAGCAGGGGTTAGTGAATTTAGAATTATCAAGAATTACAGTGACATTTTAAATCTATTGTTAGTCAATAGAGAGTTTCTGAAAATCTCTATTGATTTCTGTTATTGGATAAAGACTTTCCTAAAAATATATAGCATTCTCTGTTACTCGACTTAGATTTTAAAATTAGCGATTTAAGGATTTGATCAGAGACTTTAGAGACTTTTACCTTTAAAAATACCATAAAATCCGTAAAAAAAGTCTTTCCAAAATAAGTGATATCTTGAGAGACTAAATAAATAACAATAACCAAATAATAATGTTATATTCCAAAACCATAAGATTTATGACAGATTCCAATTCCTTGTATTCATGTCCATTTTGGTTGAATTATAAGATGGACTATGGTAAACGATATAATGCACTATAACATGTGTTTTTTTAAAGATTTATATTTTTAGCAGGGGTTAGTGAATTTAGAATTATCGAGAATTCCAGTAACATTTTAAATCTATTGTTAGTCAATAGAGAGTTTCTGAAAATCTCCGAAAATTTCTGTTAATGGATAAAGACTTTCCTAAAAATCTATAGCATTCTCTGTTACTCGACTTGGATTTTAAAATTAGCAATTAAAGGATTTGATCAGAGACTTTAGAGACTTTTACCTTTAAAAATGCCATAAAAGCCTTAAGAGAAGTCTTTCCAAAATAAGTGATATCTTGAGAGACTAAATAAATAACAATAACCAAATAATAATGTTACATTCCAAAACCCATAAGATTTATGACAGGTTCCAATTCCTTGTATTCATGTCCATTTTGGTTTAATTTGTAGTAGACAATAATTGCAATTGCTATTAAAAATGCATAAATTTTAATTGTTACACTTGATTATTTGAACATATATTTAGTAAAATGATTTATGTATATATATATATATATATATATATATATATAAAAATAATTGATTAATTGATGCATGGAACATGAAGTCCTATATAGTTTCATATAATGCATCATCGAGACTCCTTAAAAATCATTCAGAGGGTCTCTCAAAATCTATTAAGTCAGAGAGAGTTTTTCAAAATCTTTTGCGTAAAAATCTCTTGATATCCCTACAAATCAACCAACCTGTGAGAGAAAATAGAAAACACCATGAAAAAAGAAAATAACAAAATTCAAAGTCTGTAATATATTACATACACTGCACATCTTGTACGATGAGAATGGACTCCCAATGAATGAGGAGAGGCTTCATCCCGCACCCGGTCAAGAGGGGGGTTTAAAACACCAATTATCATTTAATGACAATTTTCTGATTATCAGTTAAAGTGTTGGAGACTAAAACGACGTTTTAAAGAAATACGTTTAAAAATTGATATGTATTATCATTTAATACATTTAAAAATCGATATAATCTCTCACTTATCAGTTAACAGCCGACCGCTTTACCACTGAGCTACTCAGGAACAACGGGAAATTTGAGCTCATAGAGTTCAATTCCCATTCTTAACCCATGACCAATATGAGCCAGAAGCTTCCTTCGTAACTCCCGGTTTCACTTGACCCTCGAAATAGTGAATTCTGCCTATGATTTCACTTGAGTTGTGTGTATAATGTACGAAGCTGGAATTGTATCCATTTTTGAGGATTCTAAACTGATCATAATGACACGGAAACTTGGAATGAATAAACACTGATTCATTAGTTTATTTTAGTTAAATAGAACTTTATGGTCGTGTATAATTATGATAGCATAATGATATAAGCTTAAACAAAACTAACTGGGTCAACAAAAGCTTAAACCATCCAAAAGTTCTAAAAGAGTTTGGAACATCACTAATTGTGGTGAAATTTTCCTTCATATGCTTCAATTTTTACATCTGAGAAAGTGGAAACATAATCAAACTCTAAATATTAAAACCATAATGATATAATTAAGCTTTCATTCCCGATGGTATAAACATGTTGAATATGATCGTCATCTGAAATGTCTGAAATGAAATGGAAGTATGGCAATGCCAACACTAACCAAAGCAACAATATAAAAAAGAGGTTATAAAAGACATGAGAAGAACCATCTACCACTGTGTTTGGGACCATGTCCTATGTACAATGGAACTCCATGAGAATGAAGGAATTAACATGGATCGTCAACAGAAATGCACCATGAAGAAACAAATAACATGGAATTATGCGATCATTAAAAAAAAGGAAGGAATTAAGTAAAAAGGTTTGTTCGGGAACAACTTGCAAAGGGATAAAGCAAACACGGTCTGATAAAGCATCATTGAATATGCAAACAACGGCTCATTAATTAAAAAACTTCTCAACACTCCAAAAATGTTTCATATTTAAACTTCTCAACATTACAAAGTACACTATCAATTATATTCTAGGTGAGAACTGGGGGAGGAAACCACGGGATGCAGATTGAACCAATAAAAAAAAACCCATGGAAATTAATATATTACTCCTCTTTCACAATTTGAGATGCTACTGTTAGTGGTGTTACCAAAATGATCAATATAACCTCCAGACCATATGAATTTTGAAAGTGCAGACATCGGAACAAAAACTAATTTAGAAGGCTACAAAAAAAAAAAAAAAAAAATGTCAATAACATCATTACCTCATTTCTTTTGTTTCCCGGGTGTTTCTTAGATAGTGCCGGAGCTGTTCTTTGTCGAGAATAGATATTTTATACGTATTTTTGGTTTTTGTAGATACTTTCTCTTAGTGATTTGCATGAATCCATGTTTTCCCTTTTTATTTATATCCTGCACATTATTTATGTTCATTATTTGTGTCCGATTTTCAGGTCATCGAATCCAACTACATTGTTATTTTGAAAACATAAACATAAATAGTGTGTAGTTGCCTTTATGAATATTTTCCAATAGATATGCTCTCTCCAAAGCACTAATATAATGAAATATGTCATTTTGCAGTTAAATCTACAAAGAATAAGTTATTTTCTTCAAGTATGAGTCTAAAACAAAAGGATAAAAGTCATTTTGTAATTAATAATTCTTCTACGTATTGTTCTTGGTTTTCCTGCAAATAAAAAAACATTCTTTAAGAGGTTGTATGATTTTTGGTAATTATGTTTACTTAAAACGCTAGTGTTTACCAATACATCCACGGTTGAAAAAACCATCATTTTTATTTACTCTAAAGTTATTTACAAATTTTCAACCATCGATTCCGTCAATGTGATCATACTACAATGTTCACCCTCGTTTTCTATTAATTAGAGTATGTAGTCGTCACAGAGTATGTGTTAGTTTTATAACATTGTTTTTTATAATATATAATGAAAAATTATATTTGACTTTCATCACTTAAATTCTCTAATTGGTGCTCCTTCACTATGAACGTATGTCTGTTGGCTTGGCCTCCATGATTACGCATGTTTCACCTTGCATGCACCCTGAACATGCCATGTAGTACTGCTCAGATTCTAGTTGAATCCCAATGATTTACCCTTTAACTATTAGTTTAATAGAGAAACATGATATAAATTGTCACCATAATGTTTTAAATTGAATTGCTTAGCGGATATCACCATAATGTTTTCATTGGTATGCAACATTTTGAGTGCTTTGTTTAGTGTTGTACGATTTCGGAACATCACTTTTTCTTTTGTTTGGTATGAAATTCTCGAAACACTCAGTTATTCCACTATACATTTCATGTCACCAGGATTTGTTGCTAATGTCAAAATATTTACTACATATTCAGTTATTCAACTGAAGCATATGTTTCTAATAATTTACATGTTATCGCATTCCTCCATGTATAAAATAGATGACTATATCAGGACGCTAAGGACTTTTCTGAAAGCTTTGAGAGACGTTAAGCTTGACAACCTATAAAAATATATGATCATGTGCGCCCCTTTCTCCCACTCGTAGAGGATATACACATAACTCATCCCTAAGCTACTTTATTCCCATCTTTCGGTTGAGTAAAGACTAAGAAAAATTTATTTTCAGTGGTTCTGGAAAGACCGTATGGTCAAACCATACAAAAACCGAATTTGAAAATTATTTCACAGATTTTTTAGTGTGGTCCTGGACGGCCTCGCGGAGGACATCAAGGGGACAATTTTTGTGAGAGCTTTTGGAACGGTTTTTTTTATGGCGTTTTTTTTTTTTGGTTTGACGGTTTTATTTTTAAGGACCTCGGTCATGTGAGGCAGTCTAAACAATGCTCGTTCAGTAAATCCAAGTCATGGTGTAGCACTGGTGGCCCCGTAGTGTTTTGGAAATTCCTAATATGCGGAGTGCGTAACTGGAGACTTTTTATATTTATTTTATTTTTTTGAAACTTGGCATACCCCTGGCAGCGTGGCCACCGAGCCTACCCCCTGAGCTGACCCGACCCATTTCCACAACAAAGATATAAGTATTTACATAAGAAATTGTTGATATAGTCAGAATTCACACCGATTTAGATGTTACTGACAATGATAAACATCACCTGTCGCTTACTGACAAAATCTAAAATCTACACTTCAATTATCAAAAGACGGTGTATATGCATGGATATTAAGATGAACCAATGAATAAGAACATAAAGAAAGTCAGGATGTAAATGGATGAACTAATATTAAGTGGTAATAACTAAAGGAATAAAATGAACAAAAAGAAAAATTATTGATTCTTACTATGTATTAAATATAATAAAAAACCACAGACGTTGCAGCAACAATTCAATCTTATATCCCCGTATACTCTCTCCATCCCTAAATAGATGTCTTAGTTCAAGTTTGAACTATTCTTAAGGCAAGGATAAGATGGTATATTTCAAGTATTTTCTTACAATTATATGGATAATAATTAATTAGATGTAGAAATGATTATCTCTCAAACTATACCAGGGAAATTCATAAACTTTATACCATTGAAAAGCATCTTAAAACACATACATAATATCTCTTACACTTACAATAATCTAAAAGGGTAGTTATAGAAAGACACCCTTATTTAATGATATATAGGACTATCTATTAGTGGGACAAAATTTGAAAATAAATAGGTCATCTATTTAGGGACGGAGGGAGAACTATACAACTCATTTACGTTTCATTACTCACCGAAAGTGCACTACGACCTTCAACCCTATTATAATAAGATTTGAGATGAATTCTTTATCTCAAAAGTCATGCATATCTCTCTCTCTCATAGATGACTATATCAGGACGCTAAGGACTTTTCTGAAAGCTTTGAGAGACGTTAAGATTGAAAACCTATAAAAATATATGATCATGTGCACCCCTTTCTCCCACTCGTAGAGGATATACACATAACTCATCCCTAATCTACTTTATTCCCATCTTTCGGTTGAGTAAAGACTAAGAAAAATTTATTTTCAGTGGTTCTGGAAAGACCGTGTGGTCAAACCATACAAAAACCGAATTTGAAAATTGTTTCATAGATTTTTTAGTGTGGTCCTGGACGGCCTCGCGGAGGACATCAAGGGGACAATTTTTTTGAGAGCTTTTGGAACGGTTTTTTTATGGCGTTTTGTTTTTTGGTTTGAAGGTTTTTATTTTTAAGGACCTCGGTCATGTGAGGCAGTCTAAACAATGCTCGTTCAGTAAATCCAAGTCATGGTGTAGTACTGGTGGCCCCGTAGTGTTTTGGAAATTCCTAATATGCGGAGTGCGTAACTGGAGACTTTATTTATTTTATTTTATTTTGTGAAACTTGGCATACCCCTGGCAGCGTGGCCACCGAGCCTACCCCATGAGCAGACCCGACCCATTCCCACAACAAAGATATAAGTATTTACATAAGAGGAGTATATTTTATGAGATCTCCAAACTCGTGAGCGGAGACTCGATCCGCTGACCTCCTACTTGAGAGTCAGGCTCATGGCCAACTAGGCTAACCCCTGATGGTTAGTGTTTCCATTAATTGCACTTACACAATTAAAATAATATATTAGAGAAAAGCCCATTGAAAGCTGCATTCTGAAATTGATATCTTAGTGAAGAGATGAGGTACTCGAGTGTTGCGGAGATACATAAGTTCACTCAGTCGAAACGTAACAAAGTATGAGTTCCTCTTCTTTTGCATACATGTGTTACTAAGATGAGAATGAGTCTCAAAATCTCAATCACTACAATGAACCTAACATATGGTAGATGTATTTTCCTTATGATCACTGCCATTAGTCTCTACACTTTTATCCTTGTCCGAAAGTTGAGTCCTAGAAACACCATTGTCTTTTTAATCCAACATGGTTGTTATCCCTCTGTTACTACACTTTGCACTGCACAGTATGTTTTTGCATTTTGAACACTTTTGGAAAGTAATATCGTTACGCATTTTGATATTTGATCATGCAAAATTTCCACTTACCGAATCTAACAAAAACTCTTAACAAAAATCTTTTCCGACCAATATTGGTGGAAGTGGATATCTATATCGTTTCCTACCAATATTGGAGAAGTGGATATCTATGTAAATAATTTGCCTGAATTATACATCCATCGGCATCCTAATATAACATAAGGAACAAATACTCCAAGGGTTGAAACCACCTCAAACTTCAAAAATCCAACCAACAATGAGATGATGCATTCATATTAATTCCACACATATCCGCTTAGGTGCATTTTCAATGTGCTCTTCTTGCAGGTGTCATGTAGACTTGGTTACGTCCACAGCCGTTTAAGGAAGATCAGTAAGGGGGATTCTGTCAACCTATTAGTTGAAAAGAACACGAAATGGACCTATAATGCTAATGTCAATTCTTGACCAAAATTGGCAAAACATCTGATATTGCCTTCGAACGAAATGGACCTATCCTTTTGAGTTTCTTTCCTCTGGATCACCGAATTCTCATGAATCTCAACCAACCATGCACTGCAAAACCATAAATACCAATCATGTGACTTTGAACTTTTATCTATCCATTGATATCAAGCAGTAACTTCAATTAGCATTTTATAATTATTTTTAGCCAGTATAATTACAAACTGGTATGACTATACTATAAAGTGACTGGTAAGACTATGTTCTTATCTGGCTGCCAATTCTAGATCCAAAACAACCTTTCACTCGTGCAACTCTCCCGAATCATGTACTCTTATAGAACAAAGGATCAATGTTTCAGCCAAAAATATTTGTCTTGCAATAACATACCAAGAAGATTCTGTATTTGTTCAAAAAATGAACCAATTTCTGTTTCTTTTGCTGGCTCCTATGAGAAAAGACCGGATATATCCTTGCTTACCATTTGACCACTTTGACCGCTTATCTTAGCATCTTCCCATTTGATCAATTTCATATCTTAGCATCTAAAGCATGCGGTATACTGACACGCGGGGGTTTCTGTTTGCTGTTAAAAGATTTCAAATTATCAGATAAGTCAACATCCTTACGCGATATCTGTTCCAAGCCTTCCACCACCTTGGCAAGCCCGATTTTCAGCATGTTAGAACTTAGGTAACGATCAATAAATTTCAAATGCTAATTTAGAAAAATTCTAGCAGTTTATATTTTCAATGTCGGTAAAAAATAAGAGTTCTAAAGTAATCTCTCACATATACCCAAACAAAGTTTGGTCTTCTAATCTGGGTAGAAAAGACAATTCAATATCCTCAAAAAGGAGAGAAATCAAAATGGCGGTTTGATGTCCGAATGCTCTATTTGAGGATCCTAAAATGACATTCAGTTTAACTTAGTGCTTTAATATTAGGGTATAGCCGTAAGTAATGATAGATTATATAACTTAGTTAGTGGTGGATGGCATACATATGACATGTCAACATTGCTTTTCTATATCTTGTATCTCTGATTCTGCCTCTCCGTGCATCTCCTAAGCCTATCTATAAGTAGATATCACTCACAAAAAAAATAGAGTTTACACTAATAAACATTTTGTATTCTTAACAACATAGTATATTGAAGTCAATACATGAAAGACTAAGATTGCTTAACATACATTACTAATTCATATCTTATAACGTTGTCAATGATGTGCCATCCTATCCACAACACAATTTGGATTGTCCATTCATCACCACCACACTGTGCATTGAACATAAGAAAACTATCACCGGCTCGGAACAAACTATCAAAGGAGTTCAAAGTACCTGACCTTCCTCAACCGCAGCCAAGGCTTTCTCCTACCAATAGAAAATCTTTTAGGTCTCAGAAATTATAAGCTCAAATAAGTATTTCAGCGAGAAAAAGCATAAAAAGGATAATTTTTTGCTATTCTATTTCATTTCTAACTAAATTAACTAACACCGAAGCACTTGTAAGGATAACATTCACTCATGCCAGCAAATTAGAAAATCTGTTTTGTTAAACACTACCATATCGCATTGGTATGTCCAACTCACCTAGGCTTAGCAACGACGACATCCTTTGGAGGCGCTATGCACATCGGCATCCCCAGGCATTAGAATTAGGCTCTAGATGGCCAATTTTTGCACACGGCTTCTCAAACTTTATAACCGTCCTGCATTTACAAACATCATAAGCACCCAAAGGAAG
Organism: Papaver armeniacum; assembly: GCA_023531295.1. Taxonomy (NCBI): domain Eukaryota; kingdom Viridiplantae; phylum Streptophyta; class Magnoliopsida; order Ranunculales; family Papaveraceae; genus Papaver; species Papaver armeniacum. The sequence continues at coordinate 72,396 of JAJJWW010015146.1, forward strand.
GAAAAAGAATTTAAAAGAACCAAACTAAGTTATTAACTGGGACTAAACTCGATCCAACCATACCAAGTTCAAACTCCGAATGGGAAAAAGAATGTATATAACCCAAAATATGAAGTTTATGATATATATACCTGCACTCAATGAAATTGGTGGAACTTCCCATCCATGATCATTTATATCAGTAGGGACATCACCCAAGAACATTTCTACCACCATCATGAACATCTTGTGATCCCATCAAACCTTTTCTTCCACTTCGATATACCAGAAATCCTATCTCTGCAATTAAACAAAGGTCCACATTCGACTACAAATCTAGCCTGTATATATATTTTTCCAGGTGATGATGAAAAACCCTCACTATAAAATCCCAAGAAAACGGAATCAGTGAACAAACATAAAGAGAAATAGAGAAATTAGTAGAAACTCAAAAATCAAAATAAAACGCAAACCCTAATTTCTTTCTTGTTGAGAAACCGTGTATCACCTAGACAACTCATAAAAAATTATGTTAGTCAAGCAAAAGAAAGTGAGAAATTCCAAGCGAGAAAATAATATCGGTTTCATCTCGATTAGAGTCTAAATTAGGGTTCTCACTCTCCACTTTAATCCAGAGAGAAAACCTTAAATCTGTCACTAAATTCACGTCAATTCTATTAACAAAATTTGAGTAAAAAATATAAGGTAGGAAATCTCGATAGATATATGGTAGGAAATCTCGCAACAGGAGTAGGAAATTCTATTGATAGGTCTTGAGTCAAATAAATAAAGTATGTTTGCGTATTTTTGGTTTTATACACTCGTTTCTCTCATATTGATTAGGAATTTTTATTTATTTCCGAAAGTTCACGTACATGCCAAAAATCAAAGCAACAAATTTCCTAACATACTCTGATTTCCGTATATAAAATATTTTCGTTTTTTTTTTTAATATGTTTCGCTTCTCTAAAATATCACTTTAACTTAATCTCCATGAAATTGCTTTTCTTTTTCATTGAATTAGCACACGCTTGCTAAACTTAGCATCAACTTCCAATGATAGAATCTGGAAAAATTAAAAAAAAAGTTCCAATATGAATTGTTTATGAACATGAAAGGAAATAAGTCAAAAAAATATCTCTGGAAATTCTCAGATTTTCATCCAAAATATATTAACAAAAATACTCAAAAGTATCTCGATTTTAAAACAGTTCCAATTATGAAAGGAAATAAATCAGATTAAAAATTCTAAACAGGGAAAAAAATGCACACGTTTTTTTATTTGTTGATGTTTTTCGACAGCCAATCCGAAGGCCCAGATTTTATTAAAATCATGTAAACGCGGTGTAAGAATCTGCTAAGGTATCACTCGTTTTGGAGCGTCAGATCGAACAAATCCACTAATATCATTAATAAAAATTAACGGTCACGAAATGTAAGGGGGCTAACTTTGATTTCGACCAATCAGGAGCGAGGGTTCCGTTCACCGGCCAATAGGAGGGGAGGTTTTTGCAACTCTCGACGTGGTGTGAGAGATGTGATTGGGTGTTTAGGTTGTTGATGCGCGTACGTAAGAATACTATGTAGACTCTGCACCAAGGAAAAATGGGAGGTCAACGGTAATCGAGTGACTAATTACTGTTACAAACTTACCATAACAGCTAAAAAAAAATCTATAAATGGTCACCGAACCGAATGTAATGTTCATTCCTACTTTCAAGTACTTCTGTTGTTGATGGGTGAAAACTACTCCTGCAGAATTTGGTAATTTGGGGTGTGGATGAGGAATGAATCTAAGCCTTCAACAAATGCACTGCGCGGTGAGTGCTTATAGATTCGAGAGATCAATCGTGCAAGTCCGGCCTAAACCAAGAAATGGCCGTTCCCAGACTTGTTTCGGTCACAAAGTGAAGGAGATGGGGTTGATCTTAGGGAGGGAAGCGAAGAAGGTGTTGAGATTGTGAAGGTGTTGGCTTGCTTATGACTTGTAATGAGAAAGATGAGCAAGCTTACGGTTGATGCAAGCAGGCTCGGGTGTTTGAATACGGTTTTTGTATTAACACTTGGTTTCTCGCGTCCCGAACTTGTGTTGTTCTGTTTCTCTTTTTTGAAATAGGGCGGAGAACCTATTTATACAAGTCATTGAGCCTCATTCACGTTTTCGTGGGAAGTGGAGGTAGTGGAATGATGGAGTAGTGGAGTTGTGTGTCGGTGATACACGACCAGTCTTGCCCACTTCTCTGTTCATCTCTAACCGCCCATGACTTCCTAACACGTTCTTGTGATGGCGCGTTGCACGCGCACGCTGTAAACCGCCAGACCAATACCCCGTATGTATCCCCAGTTTGTGACATGATTGATGTCCGGAATGTGGATCGTGGATCCACGAAAGGTAGCATGTAATCTTTGGATTGAATAAATCTGCGTTATTGAGGAAGTTGATACTTGTAAAGTATCGTGTGTATTTTATGCGGAGTACCGCATTGTGGTGTGGTAAGGCGATGGGTAATGACGCCTTCATCGACCAATTGACTCTGACCGAGGTTGTATAACCAAGTGGTGAAGTTGGACGGATGAGATGAGCTTTGAGACACTCATCTGCGACAGTTAATGAATACTAGGGTTTTTGAAGAGGTGTGCAAGCATCACTCTTGCCTTGGTCGAGAACCAAGCATGGGAAGGATTTTGGAGAGGACCGACCATACATGCGTGTTGACGGCATGATGGTGTAGGCGCCTGTATTCCGTTCCCTCATGAAAGCGCGATCTGGGCCACTCAATTTGACCGGCAAAGAGGAGTGGTCGAGATCGATTTTGCGATAAGAGTTTGATACCGCAAGAAGCGCGCGCCATACTCTTTTCCGGCGCGTTTTCCAAGACGACCTAGCTTGGTCGGTTTTGGCCGGTTGGTTTGGCGTGAAGATGGTAGAGGGTGATGTTCACGCCCATGTCTCGCCGTCCCATGAAAACGTGATCTAAGCCACCCAATTCGTCGGTGAAGTTGAGTGGTCGAGATCGATTTGCAATTTGGGAAGTGTAACCACGCATGTTTGAGCGGGCGTTTTGGATTGGCCGGCATGATATGCCTTGGCCGACCGCATGAAGAGGTAGATGGGCCCACGGTGGTCATCTTTGGTATGACCAGGACCTGCTTAATCTGACGTGACCCTCCATTCGTGCCGGAGAAGATGGACGCGCGTGATGGCTTGAACCCTAATTTTGGCTTTCAAAGCCGCGCGACCATGCTATTTCAGGCGGACGAATGTGTTGTAACCAACCATGGTTGGTTTTGACCGATTGGTCAAGTGTGTAGGCGGTCACATGGTGATTGTGTCGACATGCTCCGGGCCCTTTGAGTCTGCATCTACACCCTCCATCTATACCTGCGAAGATGGATGGTTGAGACCGTTTTGCGGCACATGTAATATGCCGCAAACCCTAATTTAGGGTTTCCGCCCATAATGCTTGGTATGGACGGTTTCTTGGCAAGCAAAGGCCAATGGTCGACCATGCGGGGTCGGCCGTGTGTATTCCATATACACCTTGGGGGTGATGGAATTGATCTGTGGTCATCCAATCATGCTTGTGGAGTTGGATGATCGCGATCGAATCATATCGGCAAGCTAAGGCCGTGGGTATTCCATACCATGCTTAGGGTGATGGAATTGATCCGTGGTCATCCAATCATGCTTGTGGAGTTGGATGATGCGATCGAATCATATCAGGAGATCGATCTGATCAAGTCCGGATGCTCAATCGGGCTAGTATAACACACCGAGAGGGGCTCAATCGGGCTAGTATAACACACCGAGAGGGCTCGGGCTAGTATAACACACCGAGAATCGGCCTGTACGGGTATTTCGTACATGGTTTCATTATAGTGCTTGGAGGTTCGTGTTACTCTGTATGAGTAACACTCGGTCTCATGCCACATCGATAATGATTCATTATAGTGCTTTGGAGGTTCGTGTTACTCTATAAAGAGTAACACTCAGTCATCATGCCACACCGATAATGAGTACGGGAAATACAAGGCTGAATTAAGTGAGGAGTATCCAACACTTATAAATGGCTTTATCTTTTACAAGATGTCGGCGCATGATTTTTTACGGTTTTTTACAAACTCAACCTTGAACGAAAATCCACCATCAACATTAAGTCCTCGCCTAGCCTAGCACACAATGGTTACACTATTGTGTGGTAGGCATGAGATGGTGACAGTTAAAGATAAAACTTATGAGACAATGTTAGATGTTACCCGGAGAGACGGGTCGTCCCGTCCTTCGAGCATGTCACGTTCAAGAGACGTCCCGGAAAAGTGTTCCCCTAGCATGATGTCGGTCTTGCACAGCTTCGATCGACCTTGCTATGACTGCCGTCGGTCGAGGGGCTATTGCGCTGCTTCGTTCAATCGTGGGGATGTGCCTAATCGACCGATCATTGCGCTGCTTCGTTCGTGGGGTTCTGCGCTGCTTGATCGAACGTGGGCTTGTTGTGTCTGCTTCGGTTAAAAGTGGGTCTCTTTTGTGTACATGCTTGAACGTCAGCCATGTGCTTCGACCGAAACCAAGCCTGTTGTGTGCGCCTATTATACCAGCCTTATGTCGTGATTAACACCCGGCCTTTGCGACTTGAGCAATACCAGCCTTTTGACTTGAGCAATACCGGACTTGAGGCTTGTACCGTACTTAAAAATTGTACCAGACTTGAAATCAATACCAGATCGAAACTTGTCAGGACTTGAAATCAATACAGGACTTGAAAACTTGAGTTATACAGAAGCTTGATCAATACCGGACTTGAATGATGTTTGGACTGGCCATTGTGTGAGTTGTGTCTTGCCGTGTGTGGCGACACTTCTCATATGCTTTCATACAAGTTCTAACTCTGTCTTTTATTTCATTACGGTAGAAAGAATCCTGTTGAGATGTCTTCGGAGATAATCTTTGGTGCCAAGTCGGGAAGTGTTGATGACTTCAAAGATATGCTTAGAACATCGATGATGAATTGTTCACCGCGCCCTTTCAACTATATGAAAACATCCGTTCCACGGGATAACCTTCCTCCTATCGACTTCGGGGTTTTCATGCTCCATTTGGGTCCTCATGAAGGATGGATGAGACGACGTTTAAGCAATGAGTACATCAAAGATAACTTAGAGTGCAGATTATTGATGTAGCTTGAGTGTTGAAACGACTCGAGAGGATGTTAAAGTGGTTTAAGTGCGAACATTGAGGTAGATCTGGAGAGAGTGTTGAGCGGGATTCGAAGTGAACAGGGGTCCCGGAGAGAGCATTGAGGCGCCTCTTGAATAGACTATTGAAGCATCTTTTGCGAGAGGGAGAGTTGAAGTGGCTTCCTCTCCAGTTCGATTTACCCTTGCGAATTCCATGATTCTTGACAGACCATCTTTCTCGTGTTGAAGAAATCCTTGATCGACGGTGAAGGAACTTCATGCCGAGCCTCGGTCCCAAGCGTGGTTTACATGGTTTGTTCGTAGTGGTTTTTGTCGAGCACAGTATGGAATATCTCGAACGCCGTTGCATCATTGCGGGAGTCGTACATGTGGCACTTTGGAGTTGGAGTTGGCGGACACGCAGGATATTGTATCTCGGTGGTTTTCCCCTTCTTTGCAGGGAACTTCTTACGAGAAGGTCAAGGTTGTATCTTTGTTGGTGAGATATATGCCCTTGCGTCACGCTCGTACATCCTTATCGGTTGTAGCCGCTACATCCATCCATGGAGGAGAACATGCCGTGTCATTTGGTTGCATCTACTAACATGTCGATGTTCGGTGAGGAGAATCGCTTTTGGAGCATTCCATTGGGCGGAGAGAATGGGTGTCGGTCTCTCCGCTAATTGCTATGACGACGCGATATATTGTCTTCCCCTTCTAATCACGTCTTGCTTGAAAGTCGTCCCCTTTTGGTGTGAGTATGGGTTGAAGCTTCACCGTATGTCTTTGGTCTCAGTTTCCTTGAAGTCCGTCATTGTGGTGGGATGACGCACAATCTTGCATGGGCTAACCTTTGGCCGTCCTGAGAGTCTTGAGAGAAATCACATTGGAAGATGCTCCTGTGTCGACGAGGGCCCTCCTGAACTCTGAACCCTTGATGTGTGCGGTAACATGTAGGGCCGGTCATGATCTTTTTCTGCTATCATGTCGTCTTACGTAAATGTAACATTATTTACGGGTGTTTTCGATGCGATTAAGATTTACGGACGTGAAGGAGTCGGTGTACGTCCGTAGCTATTTTATTAATTACAGGAAACATCTCCGCACGTTGATTCTTTGAGAGGCGCAAGAGTTCACACAAGCTTTCCACTAGAGATGCCGCTTCCTAATCCACTGGTCTCTCGGTTCGTAGTAAATCTATTGACACAGGGAGGATCGTTGTGAGGATCGGTCCCAATGTAGGAATCTCCATGACAGACCGTTCATATCCGATGTCGCTCATTTTGATCGGGTCCACGTAGGTCCGCGCGGCTGAAATACCTCTTTTCGAGTTGCGGCCATATCCGTTTGAGTCTTAGCAAGAACTTCCCCGCTTCTCCATCAAGTCTCGAAATGGTAATGGATGGTGGTCCTCCTCTCGTCCCTCCGGCTCCTCGTCCCCGATGCGGGAGTGAAAGTTGTTGCTGCGGTGACTACCGGAGGCGTTACGCTTGAGGAGTTGTCGGGATTTGCGGCTGCTCGACTGTGGTGACGGGAGGTGTTACACTTTTGGAACATCTCCTTCTACGCCTGCACAGGTGGTAGAAGTGACGGCTGCATAAGGTGTATTGACCACGGTAGCTCGAGAAATTATAGGACGGAGCCCCTTACGTATCTTGTGTTACTCGCCGGGAAGAAGAGGTTGAAAAGTTGCCTAAGGAACCTGAAGTCAAGCAGGTTGTACTTCAAAGGATGAAAGTCTCTCTTGCCCGGAAGTACGAGTTCTTCTTTGAAGGACTTTCCTTGAAGGATCGTAGCTACCTACTTGTCCTTTAGATGTTCTTGTTTTTGAGTGATAGTGAGGATTCCTTTGACTACTAGGTTTTGAATTAATAGGTAATTGAATTGGTTCATTTTGAGATAGTTTGGTGAATGATTTTTTCCGAAAGAGGTTATTTTAAATGAAATTTGCATCTTGGTCATGAATGATTGCACATGTCACATGAAGTTGCAAACGTTGTGTGAAAGGAAAGCATGAATGAAACAGACATGGTGTTTGATTATCGAGCCTCTTTCTCCACGTGTGGGATGCTAAGTCCCAGTGAATTCTAAACTATCTTTCTTGTAAAATTGTTGAGTAGAACTTACTTGCTTTTGAAGCCTCATTTGTATCAAACCCAGAGTAACCTCTCCAAGAAAATCCTCCGCACTAACTTCTCAAAGCTATCCCCTCCGAGCCAAGCTTCTCCCGAACAATGCGCTTCAAAGCGTTGCACTCATTGGTGGGGGTGATGAAGGGACCGGTGGTAATGACAGTACCTCGGGTCCATTACTCCTTGACCGATAGAGTGGGCGCCGTATCGGGGGTAGCTTTATCTCTCCGTTTCGTACCCACGTCTCCGGTAGCTCAGAATCTTCTTCATTGGGAAGGGGAAATGTAAGTACCTTGTGTCCAGCTTTTCTGCGTTAGCGGCGTTGCGATGTCTCCCGTGGCTTTGATATGGAACGGGGAGATGAAGTTGGAAGACTTGCGAGCGCCATCATATCTGCGGATTGTCTTCCTAAGTAGAGGGATGTAGAAGGTGTCGTAATGTCACCGGTTGAGTGGCCCGGATTGAACGCTCCCATCCTCTCGTATTCAGGCATTTCTTGATTGATTTCTCCTTCCTCAAGTGTTTCTTCAGTTGGTTGGAAGGCCGAGCGCGGATTGGACAGTCTTAGGGCCGGCAAGAGCTTTGAGGTATAAATCCTCCGGCAAGGCTCCATAGGCTGCAGAGTTCCCCTTCTTATCCGCGGACATCGTAGCATTCGGATAAGTCTCCTCTCTCTGTGGAGTTGCATCGGGTTTCCATTGTTGACCTAGGACCATGTTGTTCATCTTCCTGGGTCTCTATGGTTGCGCGCCCTTTTGCTTCTCCACCGGTAAAGATGTGACTCTTGGTTAAAGATTCGCATTGCCCGAGTGGATGCTGTCGATGCTTCTTGTAATTGTGCCGACATATCATTCAAAAGGCGAAATGTCTCGCTCGCCTTCGGTGATCTTGACTTGATTTGCCAAGACATCCTCCAAAGATTCTAGCTATGCTTCCCATGATATCTGAACCACTGCGGATTCGAGTGAGGATACATCGTGAGACTAAAACGAATTCGAGGTCGATTCTTGTGTAGAGATCAATCTCCCACTGTGGTCGCCAATTGTTGATGGGTGAAAACTACTCTCTGCAGAATTTGGTAATTTGGGGTGTGGATGAGGAATGAATCTAAACCTTCAACAAATGCACTGCGCGGTGAGTGCTTGTAGATTCGTGAGACATCAATCACGTGCAAGTCCGGCCTAAACCAAGAAATGGCCGTTCCAGGACTTGTTTCGGTCACAAAGTGAAGGAGATGGGGTTGATCTTAGGGAGGAAGCGAAGAAGGTGTTGAGATTGTGAAGGTGTTGGCTTGCTTATGACTTGTAACAGAAAGATGAGCAAGCTTACGGTTGATGCAAGCAGGCTCTGGGTGTTTGAATACGGTTTTTGTATTAACACTTGGTTTATGTCGTCTGAACTTGTGTTGTTCTGTTTCTCTTTTTTGAAATAGGGCGGAGAACCTATTTATACAAGTCATTGAGCCTCATTCACGTTTCTCGTGGGAAGTGGAGGTAGTGGAATGATGGAGTAGTGGAGTTGTGTGTCGGTGATACACGACCGGTCTTGCCCACTTCTCTGTTCATCTCTAACCGCCCATGACTTCCTAACACGTTCTTGTGATGGCGCGTTGCACGCCGCACGTCAGTAAACCGCCAGACCAATACCCCGATATGTATCCCCAGGTTTGTGACATGATTGATGTCTGGAATGTGGATCGTGGATCCACGAAAGGTAGCATGTAATCTTTGGATTGAATAATCTGCGTTATTGAGGAAGTTGATACTTGTAAAGTATCGTGTGTATTTTATGCAGTACCGTATTGTGGTGTGGTAAGGCGATGGGTAATGACGCCTTGCCCGACCAATTGACTCCCGACTGTGGTTGTATAACCAAGTCGGTGAAGTTGGACGGATGAGATGATCTTTGAGACACTCATCTGCGACCGTTAATGAATACTAGGTTTTTGAAGAGGTGTGCAAGCATCACTCTTGACTTGGTCAACCAAGCATGGGAAGGATTTTGGAGAGGACCGACCATACATGCGTGTTGACGGCATGATGGTGTAGGCGCACGTATTCCGTTCCCTCATGAAAGCGCGATCTGGGCCACTCAATTTGACCGACAAAGAGGAGTGGTCGAGATCGATTTTGCGATAAGAGTTTGATATCGCAAGAAGCCGCGCGCCATACTCTTTTAGTAGCGTTTTCCAAGACGACCTAGCTTGGTCGGTTTTGGCCGGTTGGTTTGGCGTGAAGATGGTAGGCCGATGTTCACGCCCATGTCTCGCCGTCCCATGAAAACGTGATCTAAGCCACCCACCCGTCCAGGTGAAGTTGAGTGGTCGAGATCGATTTGCAATTTGGGAAGTGTAACCACGCATGTTTGAGCGGGCGTTTTGGATTGGCCAGGCATGATATGCCTTGGCCGACCGCATGAAGAGGTAGATGGGCCCACGGTGGTCATCTTTGGTATGACCAGGACCGCTAATCTAATCTGTGACCCTCCATTCGTCTTAGGAGAAGATGGACGCGCGTGATGGCTTGAACCCTAATTTTGGCTTTCAAAGCCGCGCGACCATGCTATTTCGGGCGGACGAATGTGTTGTAACCAACCATGGTTGGTTTTGACCGAATGGTCAAGTGTGTAAGCGGTCACATGGTGATTGTGTCGACATGCTCCGGGCCCTTTGAGTTCGCATCTACACCCTCCATCTATACCTGCGATAGATGGATGGTTGAGACCGTTTTGCGGCACATGTAATATGCCGCAAACCCTAATTTAGGGTTTTCCGCCCATAATGCTTGGTATGGACGGTTTCTTGGCAAGCAAAGGCCAATGGTCGACCATGCGGGGTCGGGCCGTGTGTATTCCATACCCGCTGGGGGTGATGGAATTGATCCGTGGTCATCCAATCATGCTTGTGGAGTTGGATGACCGCGATCGAATCATATCCGGCAAGCTAAGGCCGTGGGTATTCCATACCATGCTTAGGGTGATGGAATTGATCGTGGTCATCCAATCATGCTTGTGGAGTTGGATGACTGCGATCGACTCATATCCGGAGACCGATACGATCAAGTCCGGATGCTCAATCGAGCTAGTATAACACACCGAGAGGGCTCAATCGGGCTAGTATAACACACCGAGAGGGCTCGGGCTAGTATAACACACCGAGAATCGGCCTGACGGGTATTTCGTACATGGTTTCATTATAGTGCTTGGAGGTTCGTGTTACTCCGTATGAGTAACACTCGGCCTCATGCCACATCGATAATGATTCATTATAGTGCTTTGAGGTTCGTGTTACTCTATAAGAGTAACACTCGATCATCATGCCACACCGATAATGAGTACGGGAAATACAAGGCCGAATTAAGTGAGGAGTATCCAACACTTATAAATGGCTTTATCTTTTACAAGATGTCAGCGCATGATTTTTCTGGTTTTTTACAAACTCAACCTTGAACGAAAATCCACCATCATTTGTTGAACGAAAAAGAAGAAACAGTTGGCCGAGGAAACAAATATTTTTCGATGGAAACCAAAGGATGTTTCGCCATTTTCTTGGCTCTTGTGTCCATAACAGGTTTAGTTTTAATGCTTGTCTTATCTCTTGTTTTTTTTTTTCTTTCCATCTTTTTGGTTTTCAGGCTGATTTATAGATGTTACATAAAACTGACGGGGAAAATTATTGGTACTTGTATTGCAGGTGCATTTTCGGCAACATTTACCGTATTAGGCTTAGTCCTATGAGCTAGATATCTAGCCGCTAGATTGGCCATCCATGTCAGCCTGGGCAACCTCCTAAGTCTTATGGGCTAGATATCTAGCTTCTAGATTGGCCATCCACGTCATATGTGAGCGCCGAACCATTCGGCGTTTTCCTGAGCGCCGAACCATTCGGCGTTTTGAGTACTTTTTGAGCGCCGAACCATTCGGCGTTTAAATCTCAGCCGTTAGATTTTTGTGATTTTTGTGAGCGCCGAACCATTCGGCGTTTTGAGCACTTTTTGAGCGCAGAACCATTCGGCGTTTCAATCTCGCTGATAGTTGGATTGCGAGCAAATGCTAGGAGAGAGAAGTAGCCAGATTGAGTGTTAACTTTTTTCCCACACTTTTTTCATGATTTGCAACACTTTTTGGCCAATCTAGCAGTCCAATCTAGCCCATAGGGGTTAGCCTTAAACAATTGTCCATACACAGTATGGCCAGGAACATTGACTGGGTGGTGGATCCCAATTATCTAAAACCGGGTTTGAACTTGCATCCGGGGCATCATCATCCGTAGATGCTCCAGCTGGATGGTCAGGCCGATTTTGGGCCTGAACTGGTTGCTCCACTGATTCCTCTGGAAGGCTCACCTGCGCCACTGCAGATTGTGCTTCGGGTGCAGTTGAATGCAATGGTGCTGGAGCTATTCCACCAGCAACCCTACTTGAATTCACTCTAAACGGTGACGGTGGTAAATATTTTTATGATGTTAGCAATGTTGATGGTTTCAACTTGCCAGCCTCTATCACTCCACAAGGTGGTTGTAGTTCGACTGAATGCCGAAGTAATATAAACTTTGTTTGCCCACAAGAATTAAGCGTTAAGGATGCTGGTAGCAGTGTAGTTGCTTAGCATTACAACAACCTCAATATTGTTGTACCGGTTCCTTCAATACTGCTGAGACTTGTCCTCCAACGAATTATTCAAAGATCTTTAAAGATGCTTGTCCTCAAGCTTATAGTTACAAGCTTGGTAAAGGGGCGGCAAGAAATGGTAGAGGGGCGGCAAGTGTGATAGCAATGTCCCTCTTATTGGTTAGGGGGTGTCCTATAGGGGTGTAGATTGACTAGATTACCCTTTTCACCTTAAATTAACCAAAATCAAATCAATTGTTTTTAAACCTAATGAATCAGAAAAAATCAAATCAGTTTTTTTTTTCTTCTTCATCTTCATCTTCTCTTCTCCTCCATCAACCCTAACCTCCATTAAAACCAGAAGATTTCATCGTCTTCGATTAATCGACGATTTGAAAAATGTTTGGAAAAACCCGAGTTAGGGTTTAGTTTATCTTGTTGGATTTAAGTTAATTTTGTGTCAAAAATTAGGGTTTTGTATGAAAATTGAAATTGAAATTTCGGGTTTATGCTAGTTACGGTTGGTAATAACTCAAATACTGAACCGTGAATCGTAGATTGAGTTGATGTTACGGTTGGTTTAAACTCAAATACCAACCGTAAGTTCTTAGTTTTGAGAATATGTTGATTCACGGTTTTTATTTGCATCATATTTATCAACCGTAATTGAGTTACGGTTTGTTACTCAAACAACCATATCAACCGTAAATAATCCGTGTCTTAAGAATTTATCAAATAATGATTTACGGTTCAAAAGTTAAGTTGACACACCGTAGGGTAGTTACGGTTGGTCTCGATTCATTAGTTACCAACCGTAATTTAGTTACGGTTGTTGTCCAAATTTAATTACCAACCGTAACTGGTTTTACGATTGGATCTTCCCAAATTTAACCAGTTACGGTTGGTATTCGATAACTTACGAACCGTAACTAAGAGTTACAGTTGGTCACGAGCAAAATTGCAACCGTAAGTTCTTCTGAAAATTCAAAAGTTTTGATTTTGTTATGTAATTTAGATAATTTTGAGCGAGAAAAAGCTAATTGGAACTAATTTAGAAGTATATCGGGTCACTGGAATCACTCATTTTGGTTGAGTGAATCACAATCTAGGGTTTCACAAATATCACATAAGTTTTCTTTTTCTTCTCCTCTAAATTTTTTTTTTTTTATAACTCTAAAAATCTGATTTTAGAGTTATTATAAGTGAAAATTAATTATCAACACTAATCTTGATTATCATTACTAATCTTGATTATTAACAATAAGGGCTAATTAGTCATTTCCAGATTTTTCATTGATAAGGGGCACTTAAATTTCCTTGTAATGACCTTTTTTGTCTTATTAGGTTGCCGCCCCTCTACCATTTCTTACCGCCCCTTTACTAAGCTTGTATAGTTATGCATTCGATGATAGAAGTAGCACATTTACTTGTGCCGCTGGTGGTAATTACGACATTACATTCTGCCCCTGAATAGAAATCTAGGGTGATCTGTTCTACTCTATATGAATGAATGAATAAAAAAAAAAAAGAGAAGACTTGTTTGTTAAAGGTAAGTCTTTTCATCTCTATTGTTTTAGTTTTTCTTTATTAATGGGTCATTAGATCCTTGACGTACTGGGTGTATTTTTAAATAAATGTAATGGTATCATTATACATTACAAGAAGAGGGAGGATCCATGGACACTCTTAGATGGACAAGGTCGGACAAGAATTCATTACAAAGTGGCTACCATATTGTTATAATTCGCATTTCTTAAATAAAAAGTTTCGGATGTTGTTTAATTTGATCCACTAGCTAGTAAATTTATCATATGTTACTGCCGTATATCTAACTCCTTTAAAACCCTAAGTCATATGGGCTCCCACGACCCACGGTGACCCTCACCCTCCCCTTCTCAAATTGCTTAGAAATTCTCTCTTTTTGTGCCATGTTATCCCTGATAATTCCCACTAAATCCGGGGAAAAAATAGAAAAATAAAAAGAAAATCCGTGAGGAACAAAAACTAAAAAAGAACCGTAACTTCTTTTTCTCCCCTCTTTTATTCCACCCGTGGAGCAAACCCTAACTCCTTCTATCAACACCGTTTACAATCAAAGAAAGTGGTTGGGCAAGTTTGGCAGTATTGGTTCTTTTTGCAGTCGTTCAGACTATACGGGTGTTCTCATGAAACATTGTTTTGAGAGCAAAGAAGGCATCATGAGTTACCCTGATATTAAAGAAAAAAACCTGCTAGAGAAAAAAAAAAAAAAAAAAAAACTAAACCTAAGCCTTCTTCCACTCCTCTATATGTTATACTTCTCTCTTCTTAATTTATCGTCGTTTTCCTTTCCTTTTTTTTTTTTTTTATTATCTAATAATGATTCAGTGAGAAATTGATATAGCTACGCACCATAATCAAATCAATAGCCAGGTTTTAAGGTTCCATAAATGGTGGTGGTGAGGGGTGCAGGTAGGGTTTTTTTTTTTTTTTTTTAATTAATGGGTTTTTAAGTTTCCTGTGTTTTCAGATAGGGCAGAATTTTGTTTGATTTTATTTTTGTTATTTAATTGGTGTTTTCTTTTAGTCACCGGTTAACAGGCACAGATGGTTCCTATTGCGGTTGTTCCTGCCGCGTCGAACAACCTTGCTGTCACTGCCAGCTAAGGATCTGTCAAGAGCTCTTGCACCACATCCAACAAGAGGAAGGATGGAATGAATTTGCTGGAGTGGTGGCTGTAGTTCAAATTGCTAAGCTCAGCTCTGTCATTCATTCCGAGTAACATTTGGTTACTAAATGTATCATTAAGGCTAAAATGTAGAGAAGCAAACCCCATGCTTAAAATGTATCTAAAAATGTAGCTTCCCTGGAAGGTAAACATCACGAGTTACCCTGCATGCTTAAAATGTTGTTTACTTTCGAGTTATTTTTAGTTAATTCTTATCAAACATATATCTAATGGTGTTTTATTTTTTTTGTTGTCAGGCCATTAAATTTTTTTGCATTGTCATTTTCAGTAGTCGGTTGATGGGAGAGGAGGGTTTGACAAATTATTATTGGAACGTATAAAGATCGGTAAGTTTATGCCGCTTAAGTTTAGTTTCCATAAATGGCGGTGGTGAGGGGTTCAGGTAGTTCTTTTTTTTTTTTTTTTTTTTTTAAATTCAATTAATGGGTTTTTAAGTTTACTGTATTTTCAGATCGGGCAGAATTTTGTTTGATTTTATTTTTGTTATTTAATTGGTGTTTTCTTTTAGTCACCGTTTTTTTTTTTAAATTCAATTAATGGGTTTTTAAGTTTCCTGTATTTTCAGATCGGGCAGAATTTTGTTTGATTTTATTTTTGTTATTTAATTGGTGTTTTCTTTTAGTCATCGGTTAACAGGCACAGACGGGGATCAGTTTCCTATTGCGGTTGTTCCTGCCGCGCCGAACAACCTTGCTGTCACTGCCAGCTAAGGATATGTCAGGAGCTCTTGCACCACAACTAACAAGAGGAAGGATGGAATGAATTTGCTGGAGTGGTGGTTGTAGTTCAAATTGCTAAGCTCAGCTATGTCATTCATTCCGAGTAACATTTGGTTACTAAATGTATCATTAAGGCAAAAATGTAGAGAAGCAAATCCCATGCTTAAAATGTATCTAAAATGTAGCTTCCCTCGAAGGTAAACCTCATGAGTTACCCTGCATGCTTAAAATGTTGTTTACTTTCGAGGTACTTTATGTTATTTTTAGTTAATTCTTATCAAACATACATCTAATGGTGTTTTATTTTTTTGTTGTCAGGCCATTAATCTTTTTTGCATTGTCATTTTTCAGTAGTCGGTAGATGGAAGAGGAGGGTTTGACAAATTGTTATTGGAACGTATAAATGTCGGTAAGTTTATGCCGCTTAAGTAAAATTCGTCTAATTTATTCTGGATGAATAATGAGAACCCGGACACAACTATGGAAGAAAATTTAGTCCTGCCTGTGTAAATGTTGTTTTTTTTTTCTTCTAACTATAAACATGGACCTGATAGGTGTGTAATCTGCCAAACTAAGTATGAAGAAGAAGAGCAAGTAATGAGGTTGGGAAGGGGCGAGGCGAGGCGAAGCCGAGGCCGAGCTTTACCAAATCGGGACGGGGCGAGGCGAAGCCGAGCTTTACCAAATCAAATCGGGATAGGGCGAGGCGAAGCCGAGCTTTAACAAATCAAATCGGGACGGGGCGAGGCGAGGCGAAGCTACTCCTAATCAAAAAGGATCGCGATGGGCAGGGCAAAGTCATGCAACACCAAATCAAAAATGCATCGGTACGGGGCGAGGCGAAGCCGAGCTTTACCAAATCAAATCGAGATGGGGCGAAGCGAGGCGAAGCCACTCCTAATCAAAAAGGATCGCGATGGGCGGGGCAAAGTCATGCAACACCAAATCAAAAATGCATCGAGACGGGGCGAGGTGAAGCCGAGCTTTACCAAATCAAATCGGGACGGGGCGAGGCGAGGCGAAGCCACTCCTATTCAAAAAGGATCGCGATGGGCGAGGCAAAGTCATGCAACACCAAATCAAAAATGCATCGGGACGGGGTGAGGCGAAGCCGAGCCACACCTAATAAAAAATATGGCTAAAAGAACAAAAATGCATGAGCGTAGCACGGGCAAAAAATCTAGTCACATTTTATTTCTTCGTTCAATTTTCAAAGTTCTTTTAAGAGAGAGCGTCAGCGTACGGTGCACAATTGTACAAACGGTCCGGATCATGGGACTCATGGTTTTGGTGATGTGGACTTAGGCTTAGTTTGGTATTGCTGCAGCTTTTGTAAAAGCACTTTTCTGTTGTGCGTTGCTGTGCTGTGCTGTGAGAAAAAAACAGTTAGACGTTTGGTAACATATTAATTAAAATTGAAGCTGATTAAAAAAGCAATCAAAGTGTGTAAAATTTCAGATTCAACCATAATTGTTGTAGCAAATGACAAAAACAGACATATCTCTAATAGTAGGTTTATTCAATTTTATGGGGTTTAAAAATAATTAATTATTTTACTATATAATTTAATATTCATACTAATTACCACTATTATTATGATTGTTAAAAAATTATTTTACTTAAATACTTATATATATATATATATATATTTCAAATAAAAAAATATAAACTAAAATTAAGTAATTATTTAATATTTTTTTTTATTTATAAATTTAACAAAAATTAAATGAAATGGTATATAAAATAGTTTGAAAAATTTTAAAAAAATTAAAAAAAATTAAAGAATGCAATATAAGAAATAGTAAAAAAAAGAACGCGTAATTGGGGGATATATAATCTAATTGGGGGATATGACTAAATGACAAAATAGGGATCCAAATATCCTAGCTGGGTTACCCCTTATATAATTAAATTATTAATTCCTAATCTAACCCTCCCTAATCATACTTAGTAATTAATCCTGATTAGTAAAATATTAATGATTTGGGGGATATAATTTGTGTATTTATGTTTATTTGAATTTGTGTGTGTTAGTTTAGAGGGAAAAAAATTTTGAGTAGAATTTTTTTTTTTTTGAAAATGGAAGATGATTGTGATGAGAGACTTGCAGCTCTTTGAATCTTTAGCTCAATTACAACAACAATCATATCTTCAATCTTCGATTAATGATAACAACTCACAATTGTTGTATGATGAACCAACACCTTTGAATCATTATTTTCTCGACCATGAAAAATTTTTTTTTTGTGAAGAACCAACTCAAGAAAGTAAACATGTTCAGCATACAAGCAACCCCAACACACAGGTAATGCTTCAAAGAGGTCGAAAATTTGATTTTTTTTTGAAACCGCCATTTAAATGTCAGAAAAAACCTTAGTACCGGCATGCTCGATGTATGAATTCTATCTAGGTATCATTTAAACCGGCATTGTATTCATAGATATTTATATGCCGGGACAAAATATCCCCCACTGTTCAAGAACATACCGGCGTAGTATTCAAACCAAGATTGAATGCCGGTACACATTTATACTTTTTACCTACCAGCGAATATTCTAAGGAATATGCAAACCGGCAGTGTGAGTACATGACATTCTATGCTTAGGTTTATGATCTGTCAAGCATAGAAACTTAAATGTCGATGATGCCGGTTTTACATGAATAACATACTGAAGCTAATGATATTTTGAACTTAAATACGGTATTTGTTTCTTTCAACTTAGTATGCTAGGAATCTAATACCGGTATGGTGAGTCAATTACCAATTATCTTAGGTTCTTAATCCCGGCAGTTTACTTTACTTATCGACAATGCCGGTTTTGAACTAATCCAATTTTCTTTTCATTCATTCCTTAGATTGTTACCTACAACGATCAACCAAACTCCAAACCACTCCATCGGGATACGTCGGAGTACTATAAAATGCCGCGGGTATGTTACCAAACAATACTTTCACCTATTTTTTACAATTTTATGTTGGGATTTGCTTGTAATCTCCATAATGTTGTCCTTATGTAGGGAATAAAATATGAAAAGGAAGCAATTGCTTGGGCAAAAGCGACGGCTCTTAATAACATGTGTGTCTTAGTGAGGAATTCCCAACGTTCATCAGTTCGTTTTGAGATGGTTTGCGAGAGAAGTGGAAAATACAATGAGAAAAATAGTCATAAGAGAAAGGGTTATGTATATGAAAAGAAGACTAACAAGGTATACAAGACAGTTACGCGGAAGGATGACTGCCCCTTTAAGCTTGTATTCTATCTAAGAGGTTCAAAAGTAGAAGAAAAAGAATGGGAATGTAAGGTGTGGTTTGGCCGTCACAACCACCCCGATCCGAATGATTTTGAAGGTCACTCCCTAGTTGCGAAGCTAAAACACGATGAATTCGAGGATGTAAAGATGATGACCAAAGCATGTATCAAACCAAGAGTGATTCTCAGAACCTTCAAGGAAAAGGATAAGACCAACGTTTCTTCACTCAGTACAATTTATAGCGCACAAGCAACCATTAGAAGGTTGGAATGGGAAGGGAGGAGTGTTATGCAAGAATTTGAGAAGATAGCTTGGGATCACAATTACACGCGTATCATTAAAAGAGGTCCGGACAACAAGCCGCTTCAAATATTCATTTCGCATCCTTTGCTTTCACAATTGGCTCATACGTGTTGTGATGTTCTTATGATGGACTGCACCTACAAGACAAACAAATACAACATGTCGTTGTTCAACATCGTGGGGCAAACATCGGACAAGGTAACATTCACATTGGCTTGGTGTTTAATGGAGAACGAGAGGGATTACAATTATCATTGGGCATTGCGGCAATTGAAATTATTGTTCCCGGAAAATCGTTCTCCATTAAACACCAAGCCAATTTGACGCACTAATGAATGCCATATCCGACGTATATCCGGATGCACAAAATTTCCTATGTACATATCATATAGGTGAAAATGTGAAAAAACATTGTCATGCTTTGTTTGAACCCTCTAAGGCTGATATTAAGAAGAGAATGGTTGCTCAACTAGAGGAAGATGTTCGCAAAGAGAAACTATCACCCGAAGAAGAAGAAAATGAAAGAGGAAAGATTAAAGAGCGAGTCGACAAAGAACACGATGAAAATCATAAAAGGTGGTTGGAATTTCTAAAGGATTGGGAGAAAGTTTATTGGTCTCTTACCGAGGACATGTATGAAAAGAGATTGAACACGTTTATTGCCAAATATAACGAAGTGTATCCAAGTGCCGTCTCATATTGTCGGGATAATTGGTTGGGTAAGTTCAAGGAAAAATTTGTGCGTGCATGGACAAATCGTTATAGACATTATGGGAATGAATCAACTAGTATAGCGGAGTCCTCTCATGGGAGATTTAAAGATCTCATCCCGGTCCAGAGCCGGGGAAACGTGGTTACGGTCACCGAGGCAATGGAGCAACACTTTAAGGCCGATATCGATAGGATCAAGAAGGCTTTTGAGAAAAGCTCAATGGAAAGGATGACTCACTTACTTCAACATACTAAGTTGCTCCAAGGAATAGAGTTTAACGTCTCCCGTTGGGCAATAAACCATATGATGAGACAAATGCAATATGAGAAAATTTACGGAAACCGGGTGATGTGTGTATTTGTCGACATGTCTTCATTGGGGCTTCCGTGTCGTCATATGCTTGTGAAGTATGAAACACGATACCTATTGATGTTATTGATCCTTTTTGGAAGCAATTATCTTTCGACCTTCCCCTACCAGAAGCTCCGGCCAATCACCATGGGATACAAAGGAGGCTTTAGAATTTTATGAAGCTTACTCACGTGGCAACTCGGCTACCCGACAAGTATTGTTGAGCCAACTAAGACTAATTACACGGCCATGGATAGCACAAAGTGAAGAGCCAAGAAAGGGAGATCCGGCGGGTAGACCACAAACTAAAATTGCAAGGAAGAAACAAAGAAAAGAGTTAAAACAAATGACTCGATGTGAAGAGGAACTCGCGGCAACTAAAAACGAGATCTATGTGCAAGTGAGATTTCGAAGCAAGATTCGCTGAAACGCCCGTTCCAAAAAAAAGGGGTAGGCCGAGGAAGGAACCGATATCAAGTCAACAACAATCGACGAGTTCCGAACCTACACCCATTGTCGATGTATCGGAGGTTCAAAGGAAAAGGGGAAGGCCGCCAAATGTACCAACATTAAGCAACCAAGGACAACAATCGACGAGTTCCGAACCTACACCCATTGTCGATGTATCGGAGGTTCAAAGGAAAAGGGGAAGGCCGCCAAATGTACCAACATTAAGCAACCAAGGACAACAAGGTGAGCATTCCGAACCTACACCAATAGTCGATGTATCCGCGGTTCAAAGGAAAAGGGGAAGGCCGCCAAATGTACCAACATTAAGCAACCAAGGACAACAAGGTGAGCATTCCGAACCTACACCAATAGTCGATGTATCCGCGGTTTAAAGGAAAAGGGGAAGGCCGCCGAAGATACTAACATTAAGCAACCAAGGAAAACAAGGTGAGCATTCCGAACCTACACCAATAGTTGATGTATCCGAGGTTCAAAAGAAAAGGGGAAGGCCGCCGAAGGTACCAACATTAAGCAACCAAGGAAAACAAGGTGAGCATTCCGAACCTACACCAATAGTTGATGTATCCGAGGTTCAAAAGAAAAGCGGAAGGACGCCGAAGGTACCAACATTAAGCAACCAAGGGCAACAAGGTGAGCATTCCGAACCTACACCAATGATCGATGTATCGAGGTTCAAATGAAAAGGCGTAGGGGTAGGCCAAGGAAGTATAATCTCCGTCACATACCGAAGACATTTGTAGGGTAGAGATTGCAGAGGATGGTTTGGATATAATTAAGCTAAAAGTTGGTAATATGACGATGTATAAGGATTCGCAAACGGGTAGGACTTATAGACACTACCATACGAAGATAGAGTCTTACATAGATCAACTTCCTGAGGTTATTCGCGAGTTTGTTGTGTACACGGATGATGTCGATGGAGATGGAAATTGTGGCTATCATGCCGTCACTGAACAATTAGGAATCTTCGAGACGACTGTTAGTAAAGGAATGACACCATGCCGATATGCTAGAATGAGGATGGCCGATCAACTTGTGAAGAAGAGGAGCTTTTATGAGCAATTGGTTGGTCACGACGAGGTGTTTGATGATATGTGTGCTCAAGTGTTAGGACCCGAGCAGGAGATGGCATTTCTTCCTTCTCAATATTGGATGAGGATGCCGCTTTGTGGGTATCTAGTAGCGGATACATTTAATTGTGTTGTTCATTATTTTACCCCCACCGTACTCACTACATTTACACCAAAATGGCAAAAATGCGAGGGATCCCTTAAGACGAGAAGAGTTGTTTTGGCGTACGTGAACGGCAATCATTTCGTCATTCTTAAACTCAAGGACAATTGTCCATTGCCACTGTTTGTGGGATGGTTAAAAACAAGGAACTAGATCCAAATATATGGAAGGGATGGATGGCGTTGAACGAGGAGAATCACCAATTATGGGATTCTTTGGCCTTATCAAAGAAACCTCTTGAAGAGGAGGAGTTGCAACTTCATACGTGTGGAAGCGATGATGAGTAATTTGGATTAATGTGGTTTACTAATACGCCACCTTTTGTTTTTTTGGAAGTTTGAATTGTAATCATTAAACCATATGCCATGTACGTGCCATTGTGATTTAATTCAAACTTTACTACGGCGGTGCTCGTACCGGCGTTGCAAAATATGTTCTCGTTTGTCTTTGGAATAACAACTTAAGTACACAGATAAGCAAAGACCTAATACCATAAAATAACATACGCAAAGTGTAAACAAACCAAATGTAAAGTTAAGATGTTCCAAACCGAAAACAAATGAAGCAAAGATGTTCAAAGTTTACCAATCCACACAAACAAACATAAACCAAACTAATACTATCAAAGAATCACAAGATCACTCGGTTCTTGGCCTCTTGTATACCCTCTTCTTCTTTTCGCCCCACAAGTCTTTTGCCTCAGTATCTTCTATTTGGTCTATCTTTTTGATGACGTTCTCCATTTCTTTTACGAGTGACAACTCTCCTTTCTTGGTCTTCTTCTTAAAGAACCTTGCCAAGTTTCCAATTCTCTGACAGCCTTTGTTAACGGATTTTTCAGCATGTATTTAGTATGTACAATTTTATAAGTTGATAGATATAGATTAAGAGAATAGTAATGAACGCACCAACAACGTAGTTTGTAGAAGTCCTGGTACAGTATCTGGAGTTGTGGAGGGACGTGCTGGTGGTGGAGGGACCTCTACCGTATCCGGGCGTACAACATAAGGATGTGAGTACTATACATGGCCGTTTAGGAATGTTGGTTCACTATCAAAACCGTTCTCAGCCAATTCCCAATCACCCTTATCCAGCACAAGTTCTTCTTCTTCCCTTTCGATCCAATGTGCAAGAATTGGTTCTGGGTCGTAGCATACCAGAGTATGGTTCTCATTTGATTGGCATTTAGTAAAGTCGTGAGAATATTTATGATAAGATGTATCCGTGAGATCTTTCTCGCTTGTAGAGTTGGCGCATCATGCGGAGAGGGTTATGCATAACAAATCCTTTTGGATGAAAGAACGGTCCGTTGTAAAATGAAACATTTTCATGTCTCTGAAGGTGAACTCCTCTGACATTCCTATAAGGGTCAAACACAACATGTTCCACAGAAAACGAGTCCAAAGCCAATCTCATTTGTAAAAACCGTTTCTTGTTAGGCGAAGGGGTATTTTTGAAGTAGTATTTCTGAGCTAGAGCCATATTCGGTTGGTAATCATGCCAAATTTCCAATCCTTTATACCCTATGAATAAATCTCGGAAGTGTTCATAAGCCCACACCTATGCCCATAGATTGTATAAGAAAATAAATAGTTGAAAACTAACAAATGTAATGATAACAATCACAAAATATGTAGTTCACTTTACCTGAATCACAGTGAAATTCCCATTAAATTGACGGCCTTTCGCCTTAGAAGCTCGACGCATTTCTGCCAGAAATGAGCCAAGAAAGCAGTGCCCCATAAATACTTATGAACGTCTTCCAACGGATCCAAGTCTTGTAGGTTGTTCATATGCACCCTGTTACCATTAGAGTCGGGGAATATAGCGGTTCCCAAAATGAACAAGCATATATGCGGCGACGGTTTGTTGAGCTTGTGCGGGAGTCAATTCCCTGTTCTTCGTATTCCCAAACAGTTGAATGAGTTTGTGAATGTTATAGTCTTTGTCGAGTAGTTCGTTTCTTGTACAAATTTGCCAACGTGGTTTCCTTGTTCCATCCAAACAACTTTTCGGTGAGATCATAGATCTTTTCCCACCCTAGGTCCTTCGACTTGTCTCCAACCTTTAGGTTTCCCAAGAACCTCTAGTCCTATTATCCTTTGGACATCTTCGGGGATAATGGTCATCTCGCCAAAATTAAAATGCATGGTGTCGGTTTCACCATAAAACCTCTCCAAAAGCGGTTTGCGGTGACGGTATCGGTGGCCACATAATTTTCTATCGCATGATACAACCCGGATGCTCGACTATTTGTTGAACAATAGGACACTCATCCTCCAAAGGCCACACATCCGATTGTTGATGGTGGCTAACACGCAGAGCGTTCTGTGGTCCTATAAAAACACAACAAACTTAATTAAATTGATCCGGGTAAATAATATAATAATAAGATACAAACGTCTTACATAAGTTTGATAGATCGAGCCCAAGAGTCTTTATACGAAAATAAAAGTTGCGGGTTTATCGGTTGACCCCAATGTTTGCCATCATTGCGGACAGGAATCAATTCTAACTTATCGGGGAAGTGAAGAGGGGTGCCTTTTCATCATCGGTTTGTCCTAAGCCACTGCTTGTGAGGATGAGCCACCTGCTATTTAGGTTACGGTGGAGTTTCCCACTCATCATCATCATCGAGTGCTTGTTGAGTCGCTTATAGGATGATCCCGGTGTGACATTAGCGATGGCGGATTTTGACGTTTACGTCGAGAAGACTTACGTTTTGATTCTTCAACGACTTTTCCTTTTCCTTTGTCCTTTCTTGGTGCGTGAGACCTATGTTCCATCACGTTAAATTGAGTTACATACTACATGTAGGCATACAAAAGGAACATACTTAAAACCGGCATAATAAATAGACATATATGTACTGCCGGAACAGATACCGGTTTTGGTTGAATCGTATCCAGGGATTTACAAATTTTAGGGACCAAAAACCGGCATAGTAAAATAAAATACGATAGTGCCGGTAAAGGTTCCGGCATTCATGGCAACAAATACTACTATGCCGGTTATATTGAATTATATATAGAAAATTCTAAGCCGTATGAAAAACAAACCGGTATAATTTGTTACCATACATTGAGTGCCGTTGAATCGTATCTAGGGATACGGCATATAAAAGAATAAAACGTCCAATGCCGGTTTTGGTTGAATCGTATCCGTATAGGATTTACAAATTTTAGGGAGCGAATAAAAACCGGCATAGAAAAATAAAATACGATAGTGCTTAGGTATAGTTTCGGCATTCCCGGCAACAAATACTACTATGCTTAGGTTATATTGAATTATATATAGAAAATTCTAAGCCGTATGAAAAACAAACCGGTATAATTTGTTACCATACATTGAGTCTTAGGAATGATACGGCATATAAAATATTAATACGATGAATGCGGTTTTGGTTGAATTGTATCCAGGGATTCACAAATTTTAGGGACCGAAAACCGGCATAGAAAAAGAAAATACGATAGTGCGCAGGTATGATTTAGGATTAAGTAAATGGCAATAAACTATCGGTTTTACGTAAATTTTTACAGATTCTTAGTGATTTTTGGTTTTGATTTTCAAACTCAATTCAATTGACTAGAATTTCATCTTACTAGAATTCAATTTCAAAACCCTAAGCATAATTTTCAATCAAGTCATGAACCCTAGCATGTTTGACTTTGTGTTATATATTATGGGATAAACCCTAAAAAGTACTTCAATTCAAAAGGAGACTTTGTGTTATACATCACAATTACGAATCAAATGCATTACGTCCGCATCACTAGGAGACTCTTCGGGACTTTGTTCCGCATCATCAACGGTATTTGGATTGGGTTTATCACGAGATTTGTGACGAGCCATTGCTTTGGTATAGAAGATGAAAAAAATAGGGAGAGATTGAATAGATCGAATATTTTTCTTTCCAAAACCGTCACTTATATAGCATGAGTAGTTTGAAACCGACGAGTTGATTGAAATTGTAACCGTCAAACAAGTTGAATGAAATTGTAACCGTCAAACAAGTTGAATGAAATTATAAGCTGTCAAACAAGTAGAATGAAATTGTAACGTCGAAATCCGGCATAGTTAATTACATACCCATTATGCCGGTATTACAAGTTCATGATTTTTTTAACTTACGAGTGTTGGAAAGTGTAAACAAGCGAGTGTAAACATATCTATAATGCCGGTTTTGAGATACCGGCATTCAAATTAACCGATCGGGGATGCCGGTTTCGATTGTGTTGTATTGTATTATGCTAACAAATTTGAACAGTGACGACTCTTGATAATTAAAATAGAGTGTAGCGATCCTCTAGGGATTGAATTGAAAAAACATACATGTAGTTGAAATAAAATAGAAATTGTTCACATAAAATTGTTCAATACATCGCGCTAGGGATTCTCTACGAGTTTAATTATATTGGGCGAATTGCCATTCAACTTCCTCAAGAGAGTGTAGCAGTCCTCGTGCAGAAACTCATGACCGTACCTTAATTCGTATTGAGTCCGACCCAAAGAACACTGGAAAAACAATTATTTAAATAAGTCAGCGTTGTTGAATAATCATAACCAAATAAATAATTTTTGATGAACGGCCTCTTGATTCACAAACTTACTCTACTCATGCGGTCTTCGTTTGGCATAGCGTCCTTACGCGCTTTCAATTCGTTTCTCGGTGAAACGCATTCATTGTATAAATAAGCGTACCTTTCCCTTATCTGCGTGAGTGTCCTCCTTGAACGATTTCCGTTTAGTGCTTTGAAAACCTTAAACACACGTTTCCACCAAGCATTGGTGTTTTGATCATGCCCAAGGTAAGGCCCTCGGTTGGGTCTTCGTTCATCGCCACCCATTGCGCTTCTTCAACGGAGTGCTTTGTGAGAGTGGTGTGTGCTCTGACAATAGCAACATCTTCTAGATTATTGAACGGAGTTGGAGCCATTTTTAGTGTTCCAAAGTGATGGGTGACTGATTTAGGAAGATTGAAAGTAATGGGTGAATAAGTTTGGTAGAGATAGGTCTCTATTTATAGTAAAATAGAGACCTATCTCTATTTTTTAAGTACCCAACGACTAGTTTTTTTTTAAAAAATAACGGTTACTTCGTAATAATTGCTCCTACTAGTCAAAGTTACCGTTGGTATAGATATATATGTTTTAAGTCCATTACCTGCATGCTCGAAATATGAGAAACGAATGCGGTACTAAAAACCTAAGCATGGAATGAATCCCCAAATCAATGCCGGTACTTGTGACAATTTCAAATAAAACGGCTAGTTTTTTGAAAAATATGACCGTTGGTGATTCAATTATATATAATACCACCAAATCCGGCATAGGTAATTACATACCAATGATGCCGGTATTACAAGTTCATGATTTATTGGAACGAGCTTGAACAAGTAAAGCTGCTTCGAAATGCCTAAAAGGCTCTTTTCTCCACTTCGTATATGCATCCTGAGCTTCATACCTATCACCATTGTATCTTGCAAGAAATTCGTTGTATTTGAGACGTGATTTGATGAGTGCAGTTGTTCGAATGCGTACTATTTGATGAGCGTATTCAATTATGCGTTTCTTACCGTCAAACTTGTTATGCTTGTAAGAACCAGTCATTACAAGACCCCAAAAACATACGAAGGGCGTTGATCCTCCGGCAAATCCGATACTATGTAGTAATTTCTAATCCACTCTGTTTCCTCCTCAACATCTGCTTCTATCTTAGCTTCTTTTTGACGTTTAACCTCTTCCTCAGCTTCCGCTTTTATCTTATCTAATTTTTGACAATAACGTTCAAGCTTTGCTTCCTCTTCTTCTTCTGTTTTTCTCTTAATTATCTCTTCTTCCATTGCGGAAATTGACTTGGTGGTTTCTTCTTTCCTTCTTAGTTTTTCTAGTATTGTGGCAACGGAGTTGGTCGTGGTTGATGATTGATTTCCTGTTGGAGTTGACAATATTTTCCTCATGTGTTTTTCTTTCTCAAGGGAATCGATGAACTTGTCAGCTGGTGATTGATAATCCATTGGAGATATATCTGTGCGGTATCAACTGCAATGGGTGTATCCATTCCTTTAAATAGATGTGGACATAACGGATCTTTTCCACTTTAGTGACGGCACTCTAAGTAACTTAGATCCCACGCCGGAACTAATGTTTTCAACTGTATTGTTTAAAAAACTAGCCGTTAGGCATTCAATTTCCAAAACCGGCATACATAGGTGGAACTAAACCTATGCCGGTATTATGTTCCGGCACTCAATGGTATAACACGAGGATGCGTGTGCGTAAAATCTTTACAGAAACTACCAAAATATGCATATAATACCGGAATTCCTTGTTTAGTAACATCTATGCCGGAATGGGCAAAATTTGAAAAAAAAACGGCTAGTTTTTTGAAAAATATGACCGTTGGAGCATCATTTCTATATAACATCACCCATTCCTTTGGCAAAAACTACACAAATCAAGACCAAATAAAAAAAATCATTCTCTCAAGTAAGCAAGCACGGCTCAAAGAATGGGGGATTCATCATCTACCTCTATTTGCAAAGTAAGTATATTTCCTAACAACATGCTCTTCAATACTATGACGGAAAACTAATACAATTTTTATTACGAGAATCATCATTGCAAGTGTCAAATTTGCAAGTCACCTTCTCACCTAGCCATGGACTGTCCATTTATTTATTCAAAGTGTAGAAGCTGTGATGGGACACGCCGGTTTTGGATTGCAAAAAGCGATGATCTGAAAATGGAAGAATGTTTACGAGGTGTTTGAATCACCCAAAGTGCGATGAGTTTCAATGGTTTGACAAAGCGGTTGAACTAGCGAGTCAAGAGAAAACCACAAGGTCCATTGTAAGCCTATCGATGGGTGTGATGGGTGTTATATGAAGGGAAAGGAATACGTTGAAAAAGAAGAAGAGCCAATGAGGATGATCCTTGACACCCCCATTAGGACGATGTCTTTGAGCAGATTAGGGAATTGCTCAAAGGCTCAATTGTTGAAAAGGGATGGAAATAGATTATCTTTTACTCGGTGCAATCCATTCACTTTTTTTAATTTAAAGTTTCTAATCCAATGTAGTCGATTACTTAGACCAAAGAAATAAAAGAGAATTTGAAATGAATTAATCAAGGTGCCGGCATTGTGGAAATCAGAACAATGATGCCGGTTTTATGTCAACTCTAAAAGATTAATTGGAAATTTTACATACCGGCATTGTCAAAATGAATCTTACAATGCCGGTTTTCTATCACATTTTCAAGAGTATTTGGACATTTGCAATACCGGCATTCTCCTTAGCAAACGTAACAATACCGGTACATGTCGATTCTATACAGGGAACCAAATAATTTAACTTTGATTGTTCCCGGCATAAAAATTGCTATGCCGGGACTAGGTTCCGCCAGTGTTTTGAGCATTCTGTATATGCCGGTATGTGTACATGTATTTCTAAAACTGACCTCTACTACGCCGGAACATTTTAACTTGCAAACTACAAATCTTAACATGTTCAACATAAACCAAAGAACTAAAGAGTTAACCCACAGTACAAACCAAAACAAGTTTGAAATTGTTTTTGACGTAACCAAAGTCCTAAAGAGTTAACCATCAAACATTGTCATCAATTCTCTTCCACTAAATTAGTCTTTTGTTTCTTTTGGGTGGCGCCTTCCTTGTTTCCCCGTACATAGCTACGACGGTAGGGTGGGTTTCTTCAATTCTATGAAGCTTTTCCTCTAGTTCCTTGATTTCTTGCGTAGAGATAGCACCACCCCGTCATTATGCTTGCAACCTAACATCTTCGTAACCTTGCCAAGCCGACGTCGCTAGATTAATACATCAAACACATATTCAAGTATATATGTTAATATATGATTATGTTTACATTTAATGAATATAAGCAGTTAAGAAAACTTACCACCATTCCTAAAGTCCTAAGAAGGTTGGCCATCGTAGGTTGTGGAGGTGGAGTAATTTCAATAGGAGGGTTTTCTTGGTGTGGAGCTTCGACGGAGGGAGGACGCACGACATAAGGATGTGACCATTCCGGGTAATCCCTCATGTAGTGTCATCAACTTCATAACCATTTTCCGCACTCTCCCACTTACTAATATCAACCAAACGACGTGGCTCTCTATCCCTCCAATGTGTTGGTTAGGTTCTGGATCATACACTACATGCAACTTGTTGGGAGTTGAATTGCACCGAGAAAAGTAAATAAGATAATTATCATCGAGGTCGACCAAAGACTGGATAATTGCTTAAATCCATGTTGGCGCATCACACGGCATGGATCGGCCATGATGTATCCTTTTGGGTGGTACAACGGCCCATGGTAAAATGCAACATCTCTTGGAATTGGACGGTATCCTCTAATCTCCTTATAAGTGTCGAACACAACATCTTCCTTCCTCATAGCATCCAGAGCCAATCTCATATCGATGACTCGACCTTTGTTCCGGGCTTCGGATTCTTGTTAAACTCAAACCTCCGAGCTCTAGGGGTATCGGGTTCAGTAAGGTCTTTGATCTTCAAGAATTGGCAGTCGTTGAATAAGGTTGGGAAGTGTTCATAACACCACACCTAATCCAATTTGAACAATATACATGTGAACATAAGTAAAAAAAATACATCTCAACAATAGATTAAAGAAATTTGTACTTGGAGGTAGAGTGAAATTCCGACAAATTGGTTTGTTTTAGCCAATGAAGCCATTCTCATCTCCGCCATCAAATGTGCCATGACGCGGTGCCCCAAGAATAGCCATGGACACCTTCCAACGGGTCAAGGTACTTGGAGAAAGTTTGCACTTACCTGTTGCCGTTAGTGTCGGGGAATGCCCTAGTGCCCAAGATGTATAACGCAGTGCGCGGCGGTGTATCTAGAATCTGTGCGGGGTCCCATCCATCCTTCGAACTTCTAGCCTTTGTATTTTCAAACATCTTCTTAAGCATCGTCGACTTGAATGTCTTCGTCTTACTTCCGTTCGATGCTACATAAAAGCTATCAGAAGAAGTTTTGAAGTCCCAACCAAACGACTTTTGGTCAAATCGTGCAACTTCGACCATTCTAGGTCCCGAGACTCAACTCCTTCTGAAATTGATTTGCCGATAACATTCAAGCCTAGAATGTTATGAGCATCTTCAGGAATCAAGGTCATCTCACCAAACGGGAAGTGCATTGTATCAGTTTCACCATGGTACCTTTCGACGAAGCAATTGACGGTCACGAGATACGGATTCACGTAATTTTCAACCAAAGAATACGAGACTGAGTTCTTTACTAATGTTTGGACATCTTCATGCTCCGACGACAAATCCCAATGAGCCGCGGCTTGGTTTCGGCAAACACGCACAGCCTTAGTATGATCCTACAAATATGAGATAATACGATTAAGAGATGATGTAAAAGATAAAACAACACACATGCACAAAATAAAAAATGCTTACATAAGTTTGAAAGATAGTACGAGCCCAAGAGTGCTTGTATCCAAAAAGTACTTACGGTTCGGAGCTTGACCCCAAATTTTACCATCATCGCGGTCGGGTAACATGTCATCAAGGTGAGGAAGGTGACAACCTTTAACTTTGTTTCGGCTGCCCTTGTCCTTGCCTTGTGTTGGTTGTTGACTAGTCCCACCAACTTCGCTTTGGCTTGCTAATTGACTTGGGGAACCTCATCATCTTCCTCCTCACTTTCCACTCCATCATGCTCATCGCCCTCATGTGTTCCAGTACCTTCACGGATTGCAAGTGCACTACGTTCACCACCACTCTCCCAAATTGACCCTCTTGTTTCAAACCCCAAACGTTTCTTGCGACCCGCGTCTTTCCCCCGTGGAGGCGAGGGTCGAGGAGTATCAAGACCGTCCTTCCTCCTTCTCTTAGTGAGGATAGGACCTTTATCTTTCTTCGCTTCTTTGGCTCTTGACCTATAACATAAGCAAACAAAACAAACATTAGAAAAGGCATGGCAGTTTAAGAACCAAGCATACCAATTCCTAAACAAACCAATACCAGTAACATGGACCGGCATAATACCATAAATATCGAGCATGCCGGTATCGTTATCTGGCATTGTCTAGAAACTAAATTATGTGCGGTATTGAGCACCATTTCGGTGAGGTTCTGTATGTTTTAAGTGTAATACCGACATTTACGAATTGAACTAAAGGATGCCGGTTTTAAAATACCGGCATTCACGAAACCTAGATATAATGCCGGTACACAAAATTAAGTTCCTGTGTGTTTTTAGTTGCAAACCGGTATGGTATTCGACCAAAATTCAATGCCGGTTTAAAAAATTCGATTTCAGGAATGCAAACCGGTATGGTATTGGACCCAAATTCTATGCCGGTAACTAAACCTAACAGTATTCAAACCAAGATCCAATGCGGTTTTCTCGTAACTCGACAGTTTCAGCTATTGTTGGCGATTCTAACCTAAACCCATGGCTACAAATCGAGTAAAACAATCATAAATGAGTTCAAAAATCACTTACCTTCTCAGAGAAGCCATGAGTGTTTGGTCATCCGGGTACGCTGCTGCGTCCTCTTCTAGTTGTTGAGCAATGTTCTCGATTCTTTGTTCATGTGTTTGTTGAGCAGCCGATTTGGTTCTCGGTTTTGCTTTCGATTTGGTTCTTGGAGGCATGGTTATGTTATGTTAATCGACGAAGAAATTTTTGATTCAACGATTAATCGTCGATGAAGAATGAACGATGAGGAAGAAGATGAAGAATTTTTTTTTTTCAAAAAAACAGGACCTATGCTTAGGTTCGGAATTGAATTGGGGATATATGATTTTGGTTATTTGATTTTATGTTTTAGTTGAAAGGGTATAACAGTCTTTTCATAATGTTTTTAATTAATCTAAGGGTGTTTTAGTATTTTCGCCCCCAAAAAACACCCCTTAACAGCCACCTTTGGTTGGGGGAAGTAATTCATATCCCCCAATTAGATTATATATATCCCCCAATTACGCGTTCTAAAAAAATTGATTGTATATAAATTTAAGGGGTAACTTTTGTCATTTATAAAATAAAGTAGGGATAAAAAAGATAAATCAATCATTAAATTTAGGTGAGGCCACAGCTTATGCTTTTGTAGCTTTTAAAAGCTCCTCCTCCCCGGCTTTTAAAAATTGAGGAATTTGGGAAGTGCTTTCAATAAAAAGCACTTTGATTTTTTTTTTTACCAAACACTAATTTCAAAAATTATTGACATAAATAGCTTTTGAAAGTGCTTTTGAGAAAATAAAAGCATTACCAAACCAAGCCTTAACCACCTAACTTGTTAAATCTGCTTGCTGTGTAATATTGTAAGTTTCATTCGTTAAAAAAAAAACAAAAAACAAAAAACAGAAAATTTGTATCCGTTCATCATAGTTGTCTAACGGTAATGCATTTTGCTGAGGTGGATACCAAGACGAGCCGATAACAAACGTACATACAGTAGAACCTCTATAATTTAATCCGAGATAAATTAATAATCACGATAAATTAATAAATTTTGCCGGTCCCGAGTCGGGACCAACGTGCTAAATTAATAATTCGCTAAATTTATAAAATGATAACTTTTTTTAGCTTTCTATAGGTCCCTTAAAATATATAAATTAATAACTCTCCAATTTATATAAATTTAGTTTTC
This sequence comes from Papaver armeniacum, assembly GCA_023531295.1. Lineage (NCBI taxonomy): Eukaryota > Viridiplantae > Streptophyta > Magnoliopsida > Ranunculales > Papaveraceae > Papaver > Papaver armeniacum. Next base: position 105,706 of record JAJJWW010015146.1, read on the forward strand.
TTGTAAATCTAGTAAGGAGAGAAGGAAACATAAAGTAGAGAGAGAAAAGAAGAGAGAATTCTTATTATATGTGTGTATAGAATACAATGTTTAAGCCTCTATTTATATAGATAGAAGAAATGGTGTCCAAGATATGTAAACCCTAGACTTAGACACGAAGGACATCTTAGTAAATAAACAATGGTTTATAACACTCCCCCTGATGACCACTGTGGCTAAGTCAATACAAAGATATCAGGAAAACTCAAAAGAGAAAAACCCGAAATTGTATAAGCATGTAAAGATTCGAAACAGTGTTGGACACGCAAATGTTGCCTCATTAAAACCTTGACAAGGAAAACCCAGTGGGACAAAACCTTGACGAAGGAAAAATAGTACAACGCGATAAAGTCCAGTGAATGCACCTTAATTTTGATGATGGCGCTCCCCCTGATAAATACTTCAGTCAAATCTTGGCATGCAAATCTTTGAGTCGAGACTTTCCAATTTTGAAGAACGAATTTCTTGAATGCAGAAGAGGACTGTGCTTTCATGAAGATGTCGGATAGTTGATGAAGTCTTCATTTGTGTTGCACAAGCAGTAATGCCTTCGATTAATACTTTTGCGGAGTCTACATTCTTCTTCAACACATTGAGAACTTGTGTCATGGATTGCTAGCTTCCCGAGATGATTTGCAGAAGTTGTTGATGTAGTTTCTTCAACATAGAGCCAAGATGTAGATAGATTACCATAAGTGAACAAAACTGAATTTGTGGTCATACCTTATATGGATCGGAATGACATCCAAATTACTAAGGGCTTGTTATGTTGATTTGGCCTTACAAAATGACCTAGTTAATGGTGGGAATCCACCAAATATCAGAAATTATACAACTCCCCCTTGGATGGCCACCATGTTGAATAAATTGCCTAACTAAAACCTTTCCAGTAAAAACCCAATGGGAAAAAATATATGGACGAAGGAAAAAGAGCACAATATCAACAGTTTGAATAAAAATTCATCGTCTGCGTGATGTTGCCTCATTAAAATCTTGTCAGGAAAACCACATGGGACAAAAACTGAAACGAAGGAAAAAGAGTATTTGACGATTTAAGGATGCTAACTCAACTATATGAGTATTACAAAAAAATAAGCATCAAAATCATAACTCTAGTCTATATCAAAGACGAGTTTAAGCTAGCATAATTCTAACTGCAGATTTAAGAAAATAAAATAAAATTTATGTTGCTAAAGCGTGGATTTTGGTGTTTTTAAGGACTCCTCAAGAGACCTATAAAGCTGATAATATCAACTAATTAATCCGAATTTTTGTCTCGTACCAAATTTCTAAAAACACAGAAAGGATTGTTAAAACCTAACACAATCGAGTCAGGTGTGGATGTCTGAATATAATTTGAATCCTCTAAGGATTAAAAATTAAAGCATATTCTCCGAATACAATACGAGTCATTCAAATTAGACTACCACGCCAAATGCATTGTTCAGGGAGAAAAGAACATTATTGAATCAATCCTAGGGTTTGAGTAAAAAATAAAATAAAATAAAACCATTAAATCGTTTAGAGCGAAAATGTTTCTCGTAGAACGCATTATGACAACACTAGCATGTAATTAACCGGCTTGGCAATTTTAAGGTGTTAAGTCTTGGATCCAAAATTGCGTCAATCGAGAAATTAATCCAATCTAATTTGGATTATATGCCAACCAATCACATATGTCGATATTCCTCTGCAGAGGGGTTCACAACCACCATTATTTATTATTTCAGTAGCTACCATAAATGAATAGTCGACAATAATTTAGCTTACAACAATCCCACATTCTCAAGTTTATGCATATCTTGTAATTTTACAGAATTACTGGTACCAGCTCCCGCATGCATTATAATCTCCCCATCTTCCAGTGAGGAGATATGAACTATGAAAATGTGGATCTTGTTTGATAGACTCTATTCAAGTACTATCTGTAGCTTATTCTAAAATGCTACCTTTTGCTATATGTGATTGGATTTACCTTTTGAAAGGCAAAAGCTTATATAAAAGCAAAATGAGAAATTTCACGCCAATATATATGACAACCTTGATCGATTTGATTGTGATGGGAGAGAAATTACTATAACTTTTAAGTTAATGAACACCAACGTTCGATAGTGTATAGTCTCCCCCTGATTATGGCGGACATATTTTCATCTCATATACGAAAACAAGTTTCGTAATGTATTATCCGATTAATTCGAAACATATACTTATTATGAAACTAGTATGTAACCCGTGCTACGCACCAGGGCTGGTGGGATCAGCTAATTTAGTGTAGCGGGGCTTCGCCCTGCGCCCGTGGTCAAATGGGTTAGATTCTTTTTGAACAAAGTTTGATTAGTTTGATTTTTTTTTAAGGGATACGGAAACTCTTATGTCCTTTAGGTATATGATTGAGATTTAGTATGATAAACGTAAATTCATGTAGTATTATTTATCGACAGATGTTAAAGTAATTAAATAGAAATTGGCTCCATAAATATTGGATTGTATAATTAAACTTTATGTTCCTATAATTATTTGCAATTAAACACAATTCATCGGCATTTATTAAACAAAAAAACTATTGTATATAAATAAATTTGTCTATTTGGCTATTTGTGATGACCATATTTATATAAGAACCAAGTATACGTCATATGTCTTAATTTCCACGCGTGGTTAGCCTCACCCAGCCACACCAACTGTATTAGAAAATAGTCAAGATGGGAGATCCATGTATCAAAGTGGAAAAAGTAAATAACAAACATGCACTTCAAGAGCAATACAAAACATCAGGATTACATGCCTAAATTTAAAGATAACAACATCACCATTTTTAAAATACCATAAAAATTTTGTAGTGTAAAATTTATACCCATAACATTTAAATAACCCCTTCCAAAACTATAAATAACAACATGCTTCAAGAGGCTAATAAAAAAAAATTATTCCATAAAAAAAATGAAAACACATGAATCAAAAAAAGAAAAAAGATAAAAAACCTAAGAATAAAAATTAAGTTGGAAGATCTCGTACAAATTGGCCATTCGGTTCCTATAAAAAATGTGACAATCATATCCAAAGTGAATAACATAAGCAACCACCCCAAATTGAGCATTCATCCCCCGAAGCTAAGATTAGCAAATGCGTGCGCCTTTCAGTGTATGTCCAAGCAAAACTTGTTGAAGAAAGCATAGAAAAAGGGGGTGATTATTAATCTATCATGCATTAATTATATCAAATAACAATACAAAGATTAGCAAATTTGCACCCACCTAATGTGTCAAACCATCATTCTGAATGGAGATCATTTTCATTCTCCTTCCGTGAAAAATACACCCCCAAATGCTTGAATCACAAAGAGGAAGGACTCTCTGGGCGGAACTGATACACTCACCGCAGGTTGGATCTCGCGGTGTAAACCGCAAGAGAGAATCAGGTGGTTCCCCTGACCCGGTGGTTTAGTGTGGGTCCCAACCCCCTCTCTCAATGGGATAATTCGTGGGATTCAACCCGCAGGACATAAAACATTTTCTCTCTCTGGGGCCTAACAATCGGAAGAAAAAAAAGCAGCAAGTTGGAATCCAATTCCAGTATAAAAGCAAAAAGAGAAGTTGTGTGAAACATTGGATGAGTGTAATCACAAAACTTAAAAGAGAGTAATTTTAGTTAATCTTAAAAGAAAGTAATTTTAATTTATTCAATGGTCGACGAAGAAATACATTTGAGTTTTTTTTTATTCTTCCTAATTTAATTTAAAACGCCAAATCAACAGAATATCCTTTCATATGCTTCAAAAAAAAAAGATATCATGTCATGTAATTCAGTGAGCACACTATACGTATCATTTATGGAATCACCTGCAAGGGAAACAAAAAAAATTAGAATCTGTTTTTATCACTTCTATACTTGGGAAATCAAAGCAAGCATTAATTTTAATTCAGCGACTGGGTTGATTAGTTTTAATTTATTTGGTTTAGTGATGAACTGTGCTTGATGACCTTGTTTGCAGGATTACCGACACCACCCAAGACCACGTCTTACTCCAAATCACAGTCAATATGGTTGCAGCAACACTTAAGTTAATATCCATGGAGCAATTTTTTACTACAATAGATGACGTGGCTTATCATTTCCGATAGGGTAGGAGGAGAAGCCCGGCCTCATGAAAGCGGATGATGTAAGGGACAATGACAATGCATCTAGACCATCTCCTATAGCGTCGTCAAATGCAACCAAGATAAAGGAGCCACAGTATCCACTGGATGTGCACAACAGTTCAGGATCCCACCCTTCGCGATTCCTGTACCGAGGCCTTAGTATGCAATTGACATAGAGTGGGTTTCATTTCTAACGTGTCTCTTGGTGAGTTTTGCTCATCATCAGTACTGTCATTGTAATATCTTGCTCCTGTCAGTTTCTGTAAAATGTCTTGGTAATATCTTACTCCTATTATTTTTCAAGTAAAAAAATGTAGAAAGTAGTTGTATTCCGTTAAATAAGATATGCTTGAAAGGGGTCTCCAAAACATTCTATTAAAAGTATGGTAGATACGAAAGAATAAAGGAAGGGCAGGACATAAGTTCAGTAGTTTAAAATTTTACCAGTAACAATGTATTTCAGGTTCTTGGTTCTGCCCGCGGAATGTGTCAGAAAAAAAAAAGTTCTTGGTTCTACTATTTTTCCTGGGTTGAACCACACATTCCCACATGTTCATTCTGCGCAGGTTTCCTGACGCCCCCATTATCGAAGTGTTTGGGAATGCTTGATGTCATCACAGTCGTAATTCTATTATCTTCTTTCATTCTCTCATCTTAGGGCAACTCCGTGCACAAATGAAAAACATAACAAAATTACTATTTTAACTGCCCCCATGGGAAAGTAACCTCTTAAAGTTGACGAAAAGTGTATGAATTAATCACTTCGTTTGTATTTACCCTTGGCCTCAACATATAAAGCCTTTCGGCATTAAGATAAATCAGATTCTCCAGCATGTGTTATGTATTCCGGTGCTTGATTGAACTGTCATTATGTCTTGCATTACCTAAATTCTCTGTAGAGTTGGAAAATAACGCATCATATTCATCAGTTGAGATAAAATACTCACTGAAATAGTTCATTCCATTAGACTTTTTGAGTAACACTACACCATATTAAGGTTTTTGTTATACAATAAATCCATCACTTAAAATATTTGTTATGGATTATAAATGTGCTAAATATGGTGTTATAATTAGTGTCACAGTTTTAATATGACAACTAATATCCATTACAGAAAATAATTAATATATAATTAATATTATAACTATAATCCATCACATTAAGTTTGTTATGGTTTCACCAAAAATAATATATTATGCTTATCAATAACTTTGTAATGGTTGTAATTAGTAATAAAATATTTTATTACAGGTGTAACCGACCATTAAGGAGATGACACGTGTCTTTTTTAATTATGGTTGTAATTGTTATAAATTTTTGTAACGGATTGAATAAAATTTAATTGGCCAATAAAATTATGACACCTGGCTTCTTTTGTCATGGTTGTTATTGTCATAGAGTATTTTGTAACGATTTTTACACAATTTAACTGGCCATTAAGAAAATGACATGTGTCTTCTTGTTTGTGTTATAAATTTTCTCATGCACATCTCAAGTTACAAAATACACTACCCGCAAATAAAAAAAAATGGATTTCAGGTGGCCCGCAGCTGCAGATATGGTGCAGTTTTAGGTCATCCTGATCCAACGATTAATAATCAAACAGTTTTATGATTCAACTCAAAACAAAACCAAAATATTATTTATATCATCGTTATACTCTGTTTTGCAATGTTCTGATTGCTTTGTGTTGTTGCCGGCATGATTCTTGCATTGCTTTCTATGGTAGAGACTTCTATTCTTATTGATTAGTTTACATCTTGTAAGCTGACAGAACCATCTTTAGCATTGTACTGTAATTAAAGCAAACAATCTATTAGAATTCCTAAAGAAAGCATAAGAGAAAAGAATGAGGTATGAACCATTGCTTAGACATACCTCAATGTCTATCTCTTGTCCTAGTTGACCGTAACTTCAGAAACTTGACTAGAAACCAGGAAATTTCTCGAACTCTGTTGAAATTATTAGAGATAATATATGAGCTAATCAGAATGGGAGCAAATACAGAAAGTGTGTACAAATACTTGGAAAGCAGCAACATCCTAACTCCTCTTAATTCTGACTGAACGAGCATGCTTTCCTCTAGCAGTTAGAAGGAATCATTAATCCATTAATTTTCTAAGGCTACAAATTAAATAAAAATAAATTTGGTCAGCAAAAGACAACATAACAAAAGTTAAGAAACACATGGACATTCATATAATGCATAAAAACCATCAAAAGGATGGATATTTTACAGAACATATAGGGGCCTCTTGAGAACCATACTAAATCCACACAGGCTTCACGATTCACAAAATATTATTTTAAGAACACAATAGTCAACTCACAGACATTAAAACTAACATGAAGACAAAGGATTCCGTCATATAGGGGCCTCTTGAGCTCCACTTTGATTATTTTGATCTAAATACTCGGTACAGTTTAAACACTCTTGGAGAGATGAATTTAGAAAATGTATACCTTAGGAAACAAATCTAACGGATTTGCGTTAGGCCCAGTGGAAGGAACTGGTACTGTCGGCTGTGGTGCCTGGGCAGGAGCATTCATAGCTGGTGCTGCTGTTGGTGAGGTAGAAAAGGAAACAAACACTATGGATTATGAGATGAGCAGTAGATACACTCTTGACTTACGTCAATGCTAGAACGCTAATAATGTAGCACGGATAAGTAATGCTAATAATAGGTTATAGACGAAAATAATGTAGCACGGATAAGTAACGCTAATAATGTAGCACGGATAAGTAATGCTAATAATAGGTTATAGCACGGATAAGTAATGATAATAATACGTTCTAATCATCATGCATATTTTGTGCTCCGACAGAGAACCAACTTACAGAATATAGATAGTCAATGACTCCTGTGGATGATTAAATGCATCCCATAGAGCACGGATTACAGTATCCCTGTCCCAAGTATAGACATCTCGGTGAGAAATTAGACATCGAATGCACTGTAAATATATACTTCTACATCTCGAATTGCTGAAATTGCAACAAATGTTCCCACTTCTCAAACTGCTCCAAAGCTGAGACTAGAAATGGATGAAAGTGGCAGACTTAAAGGCCCCAATTCACAACAATTTGCTACTCTTACTGGAGAACTTATCCGAACGGATTGTCCCGTGTCATACCTAGATTGGAGGGGTTCCAAGGGCCTTGAAAGAGGATGTCTGGAATAAGTTGATGGTATATATTTTTTACATTGTACTTTTAATCTTGATGTTTGATTTATTTCCCAGAGCTCATTTATATTTCATAGATTGTACCAATCTAGCAATGAAAAGGACAGTCTCGCGATATATTTTAAATTAAAATTCTTATGCAATCTGTAGGAAAAACTTTCTGATAAAATCCTATCCAACAATCTAACTTCTCAAAGTGGATATTTGGTACTAGTGTTAATTGCATTTCCTATGGTTTTAATGGCTCATAAGGCAAACTTCCATTTACATTTCATTACATAACAAAAATGGAATCAAACATCATGTTATAGATCGCCGGTGTTACAATTGTGCTTTACATTGGACTTCCATTTACATTTCATTAGTTCATGCTAGCTATATATGTTTTTCAAGTTTTGGACGACTCTTGGACTAATTAATGAACTTACTTGACCTTTTAAACTCCCTGATATATTTAATTGATGAGTGATGACATCTTTATGTTTGTTTGGTGCAGTCACGGTCTCTATTTGTTAAAAACTTTAATTTTAGAACATTCTATGAGAATTTGAAAAAGCATTTTACGGAAAAGATAATGGAGGGTAGAATTCAAAGGGCCATGGTAATGCTGACATTGCAGTTGTTTCCATCTGCAATACAGCAAAAAACAACAACTATAAAAACAAATAAAACATAAACAGTGATATATGGTACAATCATGAACCTTTCGATTAACAGAAAAGAAAAACCAACCAAAGAAACCAAACACTAGTTCCACAAACTAGCAAACTTATTCCAAGAAAAAAACCAGGGAACTTAATCCAATTGAAGAAATTAAAAGACCCCTTTAATGTTCCATCAAAACCTAAAAAAAAAAATATTAAACCATCATTAAAATTTTCATCCATCTGATAATATGTCAGAAGAAGAAAACCCCCTTTCTAAGTAATTGGTATTAGTCTATTGAGACAAATTAAAACCAATCATTTTATCCATAAACAAGCCCTAATAAAAAACATAAGAAGATCCCCATTCCTAGTAATTGGTTTTAGTCTATTGAGACAGATTAAAACCAAATCATCTTTTCCATAAACAAAACCTAATAAAAAATATCAGAAACCCTAAAATACAAAATCAAAAATAAACTAAAGGTTTGATGAAAGTACCTTGACAAAAGAAAAACTTGTTTTACAAAGACAATGAAAACCATTGTGTTGAAGGCCTCTTTTATAAGCAAGGATTTTGGAATTAAATTTTGGTGAAAATTAGGAGCGGGAAATGAAAAAAGAGAGGGAATTTTTGGATCTTAATTTGTTGAATTTTTTGAGAGTGATAAGTTTCTGTTATTGAGACCTAAGAAAGAAAATCTTATGTGAGCGGGAGATGAAAAAATTGAGGAGGAAATTTTGAAGCTTCATAAATCATCTTCAGATTTGGAGGCGGGAGGGATAGAAAAAAAGGGGGTGATTATTGGAGGTAAGCTCGATCCGAATAATTTACGGGAGAAAGTTTCTCTTGTAGAAACCCCGATTGTTGAGATTTGATAGATTTGATTCCGTCGAATGTGGCTTAATTGGTTTCAAAGATGGGTGGTCGGTGGGACAATGCACATGCGACAGTCTTTCAAGGGTCCATTTCCATGGATGTTTAGTTTAAGGCCCAATGACGTACTTTTTTACGTGGAAATGAACATTAAAAAACGGTGTATTTGTCCAAAAAAAAAAAAAGAATCTTTTTGGGAATCAACACGACGAGAGCGATAACCGAAGAGAATTGAGTGGAATTTGGCTTGAGATGATTGAATCCAATTTCACGATTCTCGATTTTAAATAAGAAAATTCACATTGTATTTTGTCACTATTGAGAACGATGATCGAAGAACTGATTGATTTGGCTAGGAGTAATCGAATGGAATTCCACAATCGATCATTTCCAAGCATACAAATTAATTCAAAATTCAAGTTTGAAATAAATTTTAGCGGATCTTTTCAAGGAATATGGTGAATCGACACATGTTATTTACTACGAGTCGGCCAAATATAACCACCAATCTTGAAAAATCGAGAGTTAGCGTAAATTCTCTTACCGCTGTCAAGAACGATAACCGAAGAGCGGTTTGGATTGAATCGATTGTATTAAATTACGCAATGATCATGTCCAGGCATACAAGTTCACATCTGTTACTCAAAATTTAAATTCGATAATAAATTTTGTGGATCTTTTCAAGAAATAGTGAATCATTTGTTTTTCGTTGGAGATGTTCAAATACGACCATGAATCTTGTAAATTCGAGAGTTGTCTAAATTATCTTAGTTATGTCGAGAACAATAATCGAAGAGTTATTTGGCATGAATTGATTGTATTGAATTATGCAATGATCATGTCCAATCGTACAAGTTCACATCTTTTTGTCAAAATTTAAGTTCGATAATAAATTTTGTGGATTCTTTTCAAGAAATGGTGAACCATGTGCTACTTATTACGAGTGAGACGAATATTACTATTAATCTTGAAAATTCGAGAGTTAGCATAAGTTATATAACCACTGCCGAGAACGACAATCCAAGAGCGATATGGATTGAACCGATTATATAAAATTATGCAATGGTCATTTCCAAGCATACAAATTTAGATCTTTTTGTCCAAACTTAAGTTCGATAATAAATTTTGAGGATATTTATAAGAAATAGTGAATCATGTGTTATTTGATACGAAGCGTTCGAATACGACCATGAATCTTGTAAATTCGAGAGTTGACTAATTTGTGTTAGTTCTGTCGAGAACGATGAGCGAAGAGTGATTTGGCATAAATTGATTTATTGAATTATGCAATGATCATGTCCAAGCATACAAGTTCACATCTTTTTGTCAAATTTAAGTTCGATAATAAATATTGAGGATTCTTTTCAAGAAATGGCGAACCATGTGTTACTTATTACGTGTCAGACGAATATCACTATCGATCTTGAAAATTCGAGAGTTAGCATAAGTTATATAACCACTGCCGAGAATGACAATCCAAGAGCGATATGGATTGAACCGATTATACCGAATTATGCAATGGTCATTTTTAAGCATACAAATTTAGATCATTTTGTCCAAATTTAAGTTCAATATAAAATTTTGAGGATCTTTTCAAGAAATAGTGAATCATGTGTTGTTTGTTACGAGGCGTTCGTGTACGACCATGAATCTTATCATTTCGAGAGTTGTCTAAATTATCTTAGTTCCGTCGAGAACGATAATCGAAGAATGATTTGGCACGAATTAATTGTATTGAATTATGCAAGCATACAAGTTCACATTTTTTTTGTCAAAATTTAAGTTCGATAATAAATATTGATGATCTTTTCAAGAAATAGTGAATCATTGATGAAATTCTATTGAATCCTATTGAATTAAGGAGATTGAATCAAATTGACATTTTATACTTCAATTATATTACAATAATTTGAAAGCAATTTGAATATTATTGATGAAACTCTACCGGATATGAAGCAAGTAAAAACATGCCTTTTGTAAGGTTTATTATTAGCCAATTTTTTTTTTACTGAGATTTATTATTTCAAAGATGGAGCCAAAGTCAAAAATCCCAAACAAAAAAGTACATAGAAACTAATTAACTAGTTTGTGTAATCAAGATCAAGTTTTTTGTTGCACCATCAAACGAGCTAAATGAGGTTCATCTGCAAATATGTTCTGAAAATCGCCAGGACTAGGCTTCTCAAGTTTGTCCACTGTTGCCATTATTCATCTGCAAATATCTGAAAGTTAAAACAAGCGAACGCAAGAAAGAAATTTCAGCTATCTCTTTATACCATGAAGATGAAAAAACTCATTGCAACATACAAACAGGTGCATGGCAGGTAAAAAGTATAAAAGCCAACTGGTCATGAGCATTGTATAAGATGCAAAAATGGAATAAAACTCACAAAGCCATCTGTGCAGCTCAAAGAAAATTATGATAAAAGTCAAAAATGACAATCTAGAGTTTACAATCCAGTTCTCTAGCATCACTTAAATAATTTCTTATCTCGTTAATAAACTATAAAGTAGTACATGTTTTGCATATCTATTTGAAATGTTTACAGTTTAGAGTTTTAACCCAACTCTTGTTATCCAAATGAACTAGTGTTACTGATTATCGGTCAATATTTTGTGATTCTTTGGCACACTATCCTCGAAATTTTTATGGCAATCATTTGCCAAATCCACAATCATAATTTCGTGCGAGACTTTACTAAACACTACTAGGGCATTGGCCTCAACTAAATGAGGCTCGCATCCTCAATTAAGGCTCAATAGCCTAATTAAACAAATGTCACTATACTGAAACAATTTATTGCAAAAAACTAACCTAGGGCAAGTCGGTTCAAAATACAAGTAAAGATTAGGTGATATAAGTTAAGAATTTAGAGCAAACTCGTCGTTAGAAAGTAAGTACAGCTGATACAAAGCTACAGTTGAATGTTCAGAGTAGCACTTACTAAATAGTAGTGTGTCATGTCTAATTACGTCCCTTGCTACATTAGTACATTTAAAAGGGCCAAACTTGATTGATCCATGTAAGAGACAATTTTCCGTTTGGAAATTCTATCCAGGCTTTTTGACAAGGCGGTTTCCGAGAAAAAAATATCTGGCTTTAAGATCAATAAAGAAGCTCCAAACATCTCCCACCTGTTCTTCGCTGACGATTGCTTTCTCTTCACAAAAGCCGATCTAGGGGAAACAAAGAATCTTTTGGAAATCCTTTCTCTTTTCGGAGATATCTTGAGTCAAATGATAAATCTACAAAAATCAAGTGTATATTTCAGCCCAAAAATTCACCCAAAACATGGAAAAATGTTAGCTAGAATCCTAAAAGTTCCCTAATGACAAAAAGGATAGATATCTTGGAACCCCCTATTCTTCGATAAAAATAGGAAAGCAAATTTTGAGCCTCTTCTACGAAATATTACTCTACTCTACAAGGTTGGAAATCGAAACTCTCTCTCAAGCGGGACGGAGACGGTTCGATAAAATCTATTCTCCAAGCTTTTCCAACGTACCAGATGCAAGTTATTGCTCTTCCAAAGGAAACTTTAAACAAGTTGGACAAAATACAAAGAAACTTCTGGTGGAATAAAGATAAACAAAAACGGCAAGGAGGCTTCATTAGGGCTTGGAAATATATTTGCAAACCCATTGTGCAAGGGGGCTTAGGTATAAAAAACCCACACCAATTCAATATTGCCCTTCTCACAAAACTAGCCAGCATATTACTATTAGAAAAGGAGCAACTATGGGCAAAAATTCTCAAAGCAAAATATTTCCCTCACTCAAACCCTTTGGAAAAATCAAAAATTTCAAACTTATCGTGGATTTGGACAAGTATCCGAAAAGGACTGGAATTAATTAAAGGAAACTTTATCTGGCAAGTGAAAAATGGAGAATCAATAAAGATTTGGGAAGATAGATGGATTCCAAATGAGGAAATAGTTCCACAACCTCAATTGTCTCAGGATATAATCCCAACAAAGGTACAAGCTTTAATTACGGAAGAGAATAAGTGGGACAACGAAAAGCTAAACAACTACTTTAGCTCTGAAGTGAGGGATAAAATCCAAGCTATTTCTCCAAAAAGAAATGAAGAAGATAATATAAAATGGTTGCATCACCAATCAGGACTTTTCTCAGCCAAAAACATTTATAATTTCCTAACAAATCAAACGAAAGAAGAAGACATATCATTACTAGATTTCCCATGGAAAAATATCTGGAGAATACAAGCAATTCCGAGGATAAAGCTGTTTGTGTGGAAGCTATCTGGGAAAGCATTACCCACTTCATCAAGACTAGGTGCACACAATTCGGAAATCGCAACTATTTGTCAAATGTGTAATATGCAAGCTCGAGGAAACGGAGATTCACTGTTTGGAACATGCCCATTTTCCGAGCCATTTGGTTCGACTTCTCTTTAGGTCATCTAATCCCCTCAGACAATACAATTTCAATCACAACTTGGGTTAAAAGGTGGATTCAAAACCCAAACCTAAATAATATAACGGGGAAAATTGCAACAATTTTATGGTTCATATGGAAATACAGATGCTCGGTGGTTTTTGAGGAGACAATCCCAAATCCAACGCAACTAATAACCCAAATCAACAGTTTCTTGCAATCCATTAGGAAAATTCTACTACCAAAGGAATAGGAAGCCAACGAGAACAATGTTGATCAATGCCAAATGGTCAACCATAAAGACTGACTGGATAATATTTGTAGATGCCTCTTTCAAAGAGGACGACCTATCGATGGGATATGCGCACATATTATATTGATTGACCAACACACCATCATGCACTTTTCAATTTGGCTCGGAGAAAGCCACTTGGCTTTCCATGCAAAAGCAAGAGCTTTACTCAAGGCGACTATGTGGCTAAAGGAAAATGTGTTATCTAGTGTAACCATTGTAATCGATTGCAAACCCTTGGCGAGACAATATCAACGAGGTCAACACAAGTACCCTCTGGACAGTAAAACACCGTGCAAGAAGTAAAAGAAATCCTTCAAGAACTTCTGAGGCTAAGGTAAAGTATACTAATCGAAAATACAATTCAAACAGCGAGACAAAATTGCCAAGGAAGCAAGGATAAAAGGTCTACAACATTTATCCATGAAGATACAACAACAACTCAAAATTACTAGCATTATTTCCAATGTTTTCGATAAAAATGAAATTGTAAATCTTTTGTACCATATTTGCTAGTAATCAAATTTCGTCTTTCCATCAAAAAAAAAGACGTAAATTTTTTTTTTTAGGTTTGATATCGGGTGGATATTGTAAATAGATTTGGTGTGTCCCCAGACGAATTATCGGTGGTGTGAAATAACGGGAGGATCCTATTGGCTGAAATATCCTCTGGTGGGGCCAGAAGCTCTCAGAAGAGAGCTTTGTTCAGCTTTTAACCACAACAGATGAAATTCACCTGAAATCATATTATTAAATAAATTTATGCGATTATTTAATATGGCGGTAAATTGATACATTTTCAGATGCTATTATTTTATAGGGATTAGTAAAGGGAAACGAATCCATCACAGATCTATCCAGTCACGATTTTACACTGCTTTTGCTTTCCGAATCGTTCTGTGATTCAATTTGTTGTTATGAATTCGTACTAAGAAATGCGCAAGGTATGATCTTTCTTAATCATATTTACTCACTCTAATTGATGTAGCGTTTCTTAGGTTTTTGATCTATTTGAAATAAGGTAAGCCCTAATTTGGGTCTTGATTTTACTAAAGTATGTGTGATTATATCTGAATCTGGAACTCAATGCC